>JAWRVF010001603.1:0-56591 GCA_036785485.1 Physcomitrellopsis africana | reverse complement strand
TATTTCTTTATTCACCTATATCTGGTTACAATTTCACTCATAAATCTTTGCTCAAAGATCATATTGACTTAAGATTTTGATTCAAAGTAGCAAACTCTATAAGGAACACAACTCCAACAAATTTTGCCTCTAAAGTCCAAATGGTTCTCAAGAGCCAAGGCCCGAAATTTAGTAAACCTCACTGCCCTAGTCTTAAACACCTGCAACTTTGACGACTCATATCTCCCTTGATACTTAACCAAAAGACATGAAAATTGTTTCTATATGTTCCTTATCTTGTCTACTACAAACCCACAAAAAATTGCACTTAAAATCCTCTCTAAACTTCTTCTACACACAAAAACGTCTACTGCCTATCAAAAGGAAACCCTATCTCTCCAAAAAGAACCTCCTTCTTCTTCTTCACGACCCCCTTCTTGTCCTCCCGGCCTGGTCTTCCTTCTTCCCTTGGTCAAAGAGACACCTCAGCCATATCTTTCCACCTCTTCAATCCTTTCTTTTGGATTAATTTGAAGGAATCTCTCCTTTTGAGGTAAATTTCTATTCTACCTTCTTACTACCATTTTTTTTCTACCCACTTCTCTTCTAATTTCAGCCCACAACATTTAAGTTTAGATCTAAAATAGAAGAGAATAAAGGTAAAGTAGATTTAAGATAAAATAGAAAAAAATCTAATAAGTAGAAAAAACAATTAAGATTAGAAATAAAGAGAAAGAAGCTGTCCTTCTTTAGTCGAAGAAGCTTGTGGTTAAGTTGCCTTTACTGGGAGTTGACGTGGAGTTCGAATCCGTGACTTCATTTTGTAAATTCCTTGAACCTTGACTTGAATACTTGCTTGGTAAAAGAATTTATTAGGGAAATTAGTGGTTGGCCTACCTATAAATCTAGAACAGCGATAAATATTATAACCTTAAGATAATGTGGTTATAACCACAATCCTTTCTCTTTTTTCTTCTCTCTTCTTCTAATCTTAATCTTTTTATTTTAACACATTCCTTTATATCTTTCACACTATGTTTTAATTTACAACATGACAACGTGTAGAAAGGGCATCGAACAAACCTTGATATTTTCGTAGCCAATAGGTGATAATAAATTCAAATCTTGATAAAGACAAGCTCCAACGAGCCTGATAATGATTCAATATATGTGTTGACATAAAATATTTGAGATTCTTGTGATCTGTATATACGGTGACAGGACTAGAAGCGCCTTCTAGATACTCATGCCATTCTTGAAAAGAACCTACAATTGCAAAAAGTTCTTTATCATGGATTTTATAGTTGATTTTTGCTGCTGAAAATTTCTTAGAATGAAAAGCTATTAGTTGGAATTTGTCATTTGCTCCCATTTGTGACAATACCGCCTTCAAAGCAAAATCTGATACATCTATTTCCATAAAAAATACTTTAGAAAAGTCAACACAATACAAGATTGATATAGAAGTAAAAATTGTCTTCAAAGCCTCAAATGATACTTTTGTTTCTTTGTTCTACTTGAGTTTGTCCTTACAAGTTAAACATATAAGTGGAGTTGCAACTTGTAAAAAAATTCTTTATAAAGATTTAATAATAATTAATAAATCTCAAAAAGCATTGCACATCTCATATTATTTTTGAAATCTTCCAATCTATGATTGTTTAGACTTTCTGTAGATCCATTTCGAGACCATCATTTGAAATGATATATCTTAAAAAGTCAACTTAAGTAGTATGGAATACACACTTTTCCATCTTAGCATATAACCTTGCATCTCTAAATTTTTGTAATATACAATGAACATGAAGTTCATGTTCTTCTATATTCTTAGAGTAGATCAGAATGTCATATAAATAATAGACAATAAAATCATCAAGAAATTCACAAAATATATCATTCATAAGATTTTGAAAAGCAATTGGTGCATTTATAAGTCCAAAAAGCATGATATTATATTGAAAATATCCATACCCTGTTTGAAATGCAATCTTTCATTCATTAGCTTTTCCAATGCATACTAAGTTCTATGCTCTTCTTAGATCTATTTTTGTATAGATTTTAACATCATTTAGTTGATCAAGAAATCTAGATATTAAAAATAGATGGTATCTATTCTTGATGGTAATCTTGTTGAATCCTCGATAATCTATATACATCCGTAGTGACCCATCTTTTTTCTTTATAAATAAGATGGGAGCTCCTACTAGGAATTTTGAATGGTGTATGAAATTCTTGCCCAAGTTCTCATCAATATATTTCTTGAATTCAGCCAATTCATTATAAGATAGATTATAGATCAATCCAAATAGAGGTTGAGTTCTCTCTTTGAGATCAATTAAGCAATCATATGGATGATGCTCCGGAAGAATGTCTGTATTTTTTTAAAAAAAAACGTCTTGATAATCTTGATATTTGCTTAGAATGCCACTTGAAGTCCTTTCATCAATAGAAATGGATGTAGCATAAATAGCAAAAGATAATCCTTCTTTTGTTTCATTTATAAAAGCTTTTATGCCTATAAATATTGATTTTACTATACTAGGCTTATGGTTTGTTACTTGATTTATGAAACTCTTATTAATACTTTGAAAAAAATCAAGTCTACAAGAAATCCAATCTATTCAAGGATTATATTTTTTTAGCCATGATAAACCTAAAATGATTGGATTAGAGGGAGATTTAATTATATTAAAGATTACATAACTATTATGACCATCTATTATTATATTTATAGGAAGGATTTCATGAATAACATCTCCAAAAGATAACAGATGACCATCTATGACTTCTATATGTACGAATTTAGTTTTTTGTACTAAAAATATTCTACGATTTTTAACAAATTTTTTATCTAAAAAACATGCCAAGGCTCTTGAATCTAACAAGACAGAGGCTTTGTGATTTTTAGGTCCCAAATAGACATCTATTATAAAACAAGGAGAAGGTTTTGAGGAGAGGATAGGACCTTTACTAGGTGTTGTGCAAGATTCCTTTTGCATGGTCCCTATTGTAGCTAGACAAACTTGTTTTCCAACATATTGTCTTCTTTGACAACCGTATTTTTCATCTTGTGATTGTGTCATTTCTTTGAATAATGATGAATAGTGTGCTTAGGTTCTCTACAATATAAGCATAATCCTTCTTGACGATGAAAAGTCTTTTCTTCTTCAGGAAGAGGTTTAAAACATATCACGTCAATTTGCATGTCTTCTACTTCTGAATGTATATATTGAAAAGACGTTGGTGTTGCCATTATATTATAATAACATTGGAGCTCTCTTGTGCGACACTTTGATCAAAATTTAAAAAGCCGATTGTCACACTTCACAACAAAATCAATTGCTTGACTCAATGTCTAAAGATTAGATAAATTAAGCATCAATTTCTTTACCTCATATTGTAATCCATAGAAAAATTGGCTAATAAGCGCAACATCATCCCACTTGGTATTGATTGCTAATTGTCAAAATTATGAAGTATATGATGTCACTGATCGATTGCTTTATTGTAAGATGTAGATCTTGTTAATTGCGATACAAATTACATCATATTTTCTATACATAGATCAAAATTCTAATAAAAATACCTCCAAATTATCTAATATTGGATCATGTTGTTCAAGAAAGGATGAAAATCATGATAAAATATAACTTGATAATAGTATTCTAATAAACCTAACTTGTGACCCTTGGGTTGGATAACTTTGGGATTGAAGTTCAATTACTAGTTGTACTTGATTGATAAATCCTCAAAACTTAGATTTAGTGCTATCAAACTTCTCTAGCAAACTAATTTTTGGTTCTTTGATACTTGAATGGTGTTCAATTGTAGGTGAAGTAGTATGGCTTGAAGCAGCTCAAATCATCTCTACATCTTTACTTCCTACTAATCTTATTGCTCCTTGTGGTATTGCATTGAGTTGATGCATTGTGAGCATTAATTCTCTCATTTGCTCTTGTATTAATGCCATTGCACTCTTTATTTTAGTGAGCTCTGTCATGATACCACAATAAAAAAAGAAAAAAAATATCTACTCTCATCACAAAATAAAATATTCAAAAACAAAGGAAAAAATTTTATAAATAATATTAGTTTAGAAGTGGATAATCCATAACTTCTAATATGCTTATATCTTATCAAGAGAAAGGAATAATCCACTCTTAATCAAAAAGAGACAAAGCTCTGATATTATAACTTTACTCTTGTCAATCTATCAAAGACTCGAACTAAAATAGATTCATAACTTAGTAAAAACTATGTCGAAAGAAAATAATAAGATAGAAATAAAGAAATATATATATATATATATTCAAAAAAAAATTGGAATGGCTATTGCCAAAGACTAGAAAATACATGAGATTCTTGAATTAAATTAGAAGCAAAAAAGGAATTGACAAGAATGAAGAAGCCTTCATTCTTTTCTCTATATATATTATTTATCTAAGAACTATTTGGCGGCGTTCTATAGGACCTCCAACACGTGTCTAATTTGCAAGACACATGTCAAACTTGTAAGACAAGTTTCCTATATGTGTACCACGTACTTAGCTTGTTCCACAAGCTACCAACATGTGCAATATATGATTAGCTTGTTCCACAAGCTACCAATATGTACAACATGTGGCTAGCTTGTTGGCCAAGTTTTTAATTTATCGATCACCTATAAACATGTTTAAAGGTGATTTTTCATCTATATAGCTTCTATGAAGCTTCTCTATGAAATATTATCAAATTAACTTATTTTATCTATTTCTATCAATTTATATTAACTACATAAATATTCGAATAAATCTTATGTCCATGACATTAGGTACCTAGTATATTTCTAAATTGAAGATCACGTCACACAACAACAATCACTATTATAGCTGGAGAATTTGTTTTTTAATACATTATCTTATTTAACAACCATGCTCTTCATTTTATAGTTACATTGCTTTTTTAGATAATGTTGAGCAGTTTGCTTAGCTTCTTTACAATATAATCATAGACCTTCTTCACAATGTTGAGTCTTTTCCTACTCAATGAGAGGTTTGAAATGTATCATATTAATTTACATTGATTTTAGCTTAGTTAAATAAATTTATGAAGACTTAAGAGCTATTTTCATTAATTGACTTGTTCTTCTCCATCCAAATCTATGTTCTTGGTACCTTTCAAATAATCAATTGTTATATGCCATGGTTTAGATAATAAATTATTTCAAAGAATCCACTTTTGATATTGTTAGTAATAAATCTTTGATGTTATCCTTCAATCTATAACAAAATTGGTTGATAAGAGCTTTGTCATTCTACTCTACATCGCAAATGAGATTTTGGAATTTAGTAGTATATATTATGACTGATCATGATCTTTGTTGTAAAAATAAGAGCTTCGTCTCTATTACCTTTTTTTGATTATTTTTTCCAAATGTGGCCATAAATACTTTGAGGAATGAATTCAAATCATAAAGAAGTTATGAAATTTTTCCATCAAAGGTATAAACAAAAAAAAAATACTTCTAGATAGAAATGTGCCTATGAATTCAACTTGAATAAATCCATTAGGATATTAGAAAGGATGCAATCTTAAATAAAACTTGACTTATTGTAAAAATCTTCAAAATTGTGATCTTGTTCCATCAAAATTTTAAGGCATACTAATCTTTGTCTCTTTTGTGTTTATAAAAGTAATACTTCCTAGTGTCAAGAACATAAGAATACAGAACAAGAGACTTCAATTAGAAAGAGGTTTCAAGCAAAAACTGACAAAAATTTGAATTATCTAAATGAATATACAAACAATACCAAGAAAAATGAGCTAAAACTCTAAAAGATTTGTTATCAAGATTGAAGAACTCTTTAACCTTGATTCCAATATATATTCCTATCTAAGAAGCTTTTTGAGCAACTTCCATCAAACTAAGGAGCTTTTCAAGCAACTTCTATTAATTTGGAAGCTTCTCAAGTTCTTTCTACTAACTTAGAGCTTCTTTCTATTAACTTTCTTTCTATTAAATTGAATTCTTCCTATTAACTTGGAAGTTTCTTGAGTTCTTTCTATTAATTACAAAGCTTCTCAAGCTACTTTTACTAACTCAAAAATTTCTAAAATATTTTAGAAGGTTCTATGAACTTTCAAAGTATATATTCTTAATATCACCCCCTTCTCTAGCAACGAGTTTCAAGAAGATCTTATACCTTGGAAAATCTTCCTACATATGTAGAAAGTTGAAAATAAGTTGTACTAATGAATTTATGTATTCTGTTCTTTCTTCTTAGGCAATAGGTTCTATTGGTCTTCAAAAAAATCGATTATGGTCTTAAGCTAGTATCTCCGTTGTTGAAACATCCCATCTAAAGATTTGATCTCTATTGTAGCCTTCAAAATATCCTCCAGATAAGATCTCAAGCTTAAAAAAGTTCACCTTTCCAATCTCAAGTAATATCATTAAAGCTCAAGTATTATAATTAAAACTTGCATGGTTAGGTATTGCTCTTAATGACTCCAATCATAATTATACTTAGCATTGAAATGTATCGTCTTTACTTTACTCAATTAAAGGCAATGAAAACTACATTAATTCATTCAAAATTTGCATAGCAGTTAAATCTTCTGAATCTTATTCTCTCAACATTTGAAGGTTTGATATGGTGACTGACTTACTTCTACAATTCTATTCTATCTTGGAACAAATGACTACATATTGATGAAGGCTTTGGTTTGATTTTCTTCCTCTTATAGGTATTCATTAAATTCAATCTTTACCAAATTATTATCAAATACATTTGGATTTGTAAGAATAGAGCAGATGAAATTCATGTACCTTTTGAAGCGTATTGGCAAGATTTTTGGCTGATTTCTATGTGCACTCATTGATATTATAGCCATGCCAATGAACAAGATATTTTAATTTAATCCACCTTCACTGTGAATTAAGCATATTTTCAACCTCATATTCTTCATGATTTTCAATTTCAATATTAAGTGGTAATTATTATATTCTTCCTGAAATATGCAACTTTTTAAAAGATTCTTAAAAAAAATATAAAAAATTGGATATATTTTCATAAAAGATGGTAGTTCCAAATAATATGCTATTGGATTAATTTGCTTTTGGATAGAAAATGGTCTTAATCTCCTATAGTCTAACTTATTATGTAATTGCTTAATTTTGATATTTTGTTAAAGAAGCCTTATTTTATCTCTAATATAAAAAGTAAATAATTAATTTCTAAATTTATCTATAAATATCTTTTAAGTATTTTGAGCTATTTATAATTAAAGCTTCAAGGTTGTTTAGTATTGCGATAGATACTTTGTAAACCCTTCAGCTATTAGATTGTTATTTTTTGGCATACTCCATAGATCAAACATTCAATGATATCCATAATTAGAATAAAATGGTATTTATTAAATTGAAATATAAATAGCATTATTATAAATAAATTCTATTAATAATAGATATAAGATCCAATTATCTTATTGATAATTGATGGTATATTATAAATATTGCTTCAAAATTTAATTAACTTATTTTATTTGGACATTAGTTTGAGAATAGAAAGCTAAAGATAGTTTAATATTCACCTTTAATATTTCAAAAAGACATTTCTAAAACTTAGATATAAATTAGAATCCTCAATTGGATACAATATCATTTAATAAGCTATAAAATCAATATATATTATTAAAAAAGAGCCTTGTTATTTCTTTATTAGAGGTAGGTTTCTTACAAAGAATAAAATGAACCATCTTTGTGAGTTGATCAACCACCACAAGGATGTTATCCAATGAATTGGATGGGAATAGATCTATAATGAAATCCATTGAAATAGAAGACCATGACTATTTTAGAATAGGTAAGGACTATAAGAATCTATAAGGATAATGTTGAAGATTCTTGGACCTTGAATAAATGTCACAAGAGAGCACAAAGTTCTTCACAGCCTTTTATATTTGAGGCCACTATAAATCTTAGAAAATAAGTTCTAAGGTCTTATTAAATCCAAAATAATCTTTAATTGAAAAATCATGATAAAATTGAAGAACATACAATAATGTTGGTCCTTTTAGGATATACAAACGTTCTTCAAAATATAAAATATCTTCTTTGAGCTTAAATTTGTTAATATTTTTATTGAAGCAATGCTTGATATTATGAGCTAAAGCATTATTAGTGGTTGTAGCATATATCTTATTAAAGAAATTAAAATCAATAGGTACCAATGTAATAGTAGCATAAAGACAAAATTATTTCGACTTCAATAAAATTGTATATTATTAATTAAACACTATCTCTCTTGCCTTTAATATAAAATTTAATGTCTTTAATAAAGCATCAGACAAGCCTTATTGCTTCCCAAGTTGATAAGTGGTAATAAAATTAAATCAAAATAATAACATATTCCATCAAGCTTGATGGCAATTAAGAATTTGAATTGATATAAAGTATTTTAGGTTCTTATGATTAATATATATAATCATAGGATACATTGCTTCTTTGAAAAAATGATGCAATTTTTAAAAAGAATCCACCACAGCAAAAAGCTTCTTATTATTGATTTCATAATTAATTTTGGCATTAAAAAACTTTTGAAAATAAAATACAATAGGATGGAATTTATTATCTATATTCATTTATAAAAGTACAAAATCTAAAGCATCAATCTCCATATAGAATACTTTTGTAAAATCTGGATACACCAAGATTGGAATTATAATAAATGTTATTATATGACTTGATCTTCAATCTAAGAATATACTAGATATCTAATTGTAGAGAAGTTACTTATAATTTATTGATAAGACTTCAATAAGTGATTTGTTTTTAATAAAAAAAATAAATTATATAATAATATTATAAATATATATATATATATATATATATATATATATATATATATATATAAAATCCTCTTATATTTGAGTAGGTTTGTGCATAAAGTCCTTTTATGGCATATATAAAATCCTTAAAAACTTTTTCTTTATCAAATCACAATTAATAAGTTAGATTGTTAATAACTTTCAAAAAAAATCCATAATCTTTTTTTAAAATCTCATCTTTATATTAAGATTTAATTATAATTTTATGTATCCATTTTTCTATCTCCATAAAGTCTTGGCTTCTAAAAAACCCCTTTAATTTGTATAAAATATTTAATTTACAATAAAATCCTTCAATAGTTTATTTACTTACAAGGATTGATTTCTTCTCAAATTTTATAATACAATAAGGCTTGATCCAATTATTTATTTTTTATCAAATTTTTCTAAATTATAGGTTATATCTTTAAGCTTTATCACAAAATAAATTCAATTATCGATTTGACTCTAATTGTCCCATATCTTAAAAATCCTAGTAAATACTTAAAATCCTAGTTTATAGATATCTTAGCACTATTTTTTTCATCTCAAAAATCCAAAATATTAATGCTATGAAATTCTTATTTATAATTTTATAATATAAAAATATACACTTTTAAAAATTTTGAGTCAAAAACTTATCAAATTGCATAAGATATAGCTCAAAATGCAACCACTAATTAAATAAGGTTACTTAATACCTTTAGATTGTAAGTACTAATTTTAACTCTTAATATCTCTTTCATCCTAGTTTAAAATTTATTAAACTATATATAAAAAATATAGCCAAGAAAGTGTTCTTTCCAATGCTAATTATTGATTCTTTATTGCTTTCTGTACACACAAGTTATAACCAAAAGAGTGATAGTAGATATAATTTCAACACCTTAATTTTGAGTGCCTATATCTCTTTCATAAAAACTTCAAATCATACAATTTTTTCACCAAAACCATAGCCAAAAACCTAAACTTGCTGATCTTAGCCTTTGATATTCAAATATTTTTGAAAGACAAATCCTAATTCCTAATAAGGCCTCAAGTAGCCTCCTTGAAGGCTATTCGGCATGACTTTTGGCTAATAGGAATAGAGACTTCTATCATCCATCTCCATTCATCCACATGGATGGCCTAACTATTCTTTTTTACACTAAAAATTTCTTTTTAATTCTTTTTTTTAATAAGATATATATAATATGTGTTTTAAATATCAAATAAAATAAATAAATAAGATTTCAAGGATCACCAATATTTAACAAAGGTGATTCAAAATATATAAAAAAATTTATTAATATAAAATCAACCTCAAAATTATTATTAAAAAAAAGATTATATAAACCTTAATAATAATCCTTTCAAATAAATTCTTTTTAAAATAATAACTCAATCACATTTTGTAACTAATAAAAATCCATTGATATGGCTCTCACTTAGTTATGTGATAAATTATATATTAAATATACATATACAATATTTTTACATCATAGACAAACCACAACACAATAATGCTATCTTGAGATCTTGAAATATCTTCTCTACTTAAGGTCTCCATTCTAACTTGTCTTTGCATGTCAATTGAGTAAGAGAGGCAGCAACTTGAGAGTGATTTTTAATAAAGATCAAATAGAAGTTGGCAAATTCAAGAAAGCATTGTACATCTCTTATAGTCTTCAAAATAGCCCACTGCATAATTGCCTCTACTTTCTTGGGATCCATCATCAAACTCTTAGTAGATACAATATATTCAAAAAATTCCATCTTTGGTTGATGAAATATATATTTCTCTAGCTTAGTATATAAACTTGCATCTTATAGCTTTTGTAATATCAAGTTTATATGCCCTTCGTATTCTTTCAGATTTTTTGAGTAGATTAAGATATCATCAAGATAGATCACCACAAACTTGTCTATATGCTCTCAAAAGATGTCATTCATTAAATGCTGAAAGATAGCGGGTGCATCTATTAATCCAAAGAGTATGATATTATTCAAAATGTTTATATCTTATCCAAAATATAGTCTTATATTGTCTCTTTTAAAGACAATTATCTTAATTAGTTTAGTATTTTTTTAATTAAAGGAATTAGTATTTAGTTATTGAAATCAATATCTATATTGGCCTTTTAACTACATATATCACTTATTAGAAACATGTAAATATTACTTAGTAGGTAGAAGAAGCATGAAAAAAAAAATTCATGTCTTTATAATTATTTATATTAAAAAAAGATTTTTAGTTGATTTAAATTGATTTTATTATTATAAAAAATCACCAAAGTAGAATTAAATAGTATAAAATTGATATTATCATCTTAAAAATATTATAGAGATTTTTAAAATTTATTTAGAATTTATTTAGAAATTTTTAGGAACTTTTAGAGAAATTTTGAAGTCTTTGATACAAATGAATTTAACCACCTTGGGTGCCATTATGAAGAAATGGAGCAAGATTTGAAGGCCATACAAGATTCTTAGGCTAGTAGGATATTTTTGAATACCATGGTGAAGTCAAAAATATAAAATTATTAGTTCTACTAGTAGAAAATAGGAGGACCAACAGCTAATGTAGTCCTTATAAGAAAGGAAGTGCATAAGTCTCATTTGGGTTGTAACACTTTGGATATAGATAGGAAGATAAGACTAAGACTTTGTGGCCTGTCTAGGACACCCTTATATACTACTTGTGAGTCTTAGTGAGATTCAAACTCTTGATTTCTTAAGCAAATTATCCTTGAGATAAAAATTAATCACTTAATTTTTTTATTCTTTATTTTATATCTTTAAGCTATTATAACTTATTCATAATAATTTGAATTTATATATTTTTTATATTATAATAATTTAGATTTTTATATTTTTTATATTATAATAATTTAGATTTATATATTTTTTATATTATAATAATTTAGATTTATATATTTTTTATATTTTTAATAACTTGGATTTATATGTTTTTTACATCAAACATATTTGATACTAACTTCTTAGTAAAGATTGGATTCAAAGAATACTCATGACAAGAGGAGAATTAAACTAAAGCCTTCATTAATATATAGTCATTTGTTCCAAGATAGAATAGAGAGGTAGAAGCAAGCTAGTCACCATGTCAAACCTTCAAGCATTGAGAGAATAAGATTTAGAAGATTCATTTGCCATACAAGCTTCAAATAAACCAATGCACTTTTCATAGCCTTCAATTGAGCAAAGTGAGGTCAATACATTTCAGCACTAAATACAACCTTGATTGGAGCCATTAGGAGTAAGATCCAACCATATAAGTCTTAATTCTAATACTTGAGATTTAGTGATATTGCTTGCACTTAAAAAGTTTAATCCTTTTAGTCTTGAGATCTTGATTGGAGGGTGTTTTGAAGGTTGCAATGAAGATCAAATCTTTAGATGGGATATTTCAATAATGGAGATACTAAGTCAAGGCCATAGGTAATTTTTTTGAGAACCAATAGAATCCATTATGTAAGAATAGAAAACAAAATACATAGCTTTATTAATGCAACATATTCTTGATTTTTATATATGTAATAAGATTGAACTCCTCTTGAAATATGTTGCTAGAGAGGAAAGTGATGTTAAGAATATACACTTATGAGGTTTATAGAACCTTCTAAAATATTCTAGAGATTCTTAAATAAGTGAAAGTCAATTGAAAAGCTTCTTAATTGGTGAAAACAGCTCAAGAAGCTTCCTAATTAGTAGAAGGAGCTTGAGAAGCTTCTGTCACGGACATACTTTAAGCCACCACTAGAACTTCTTGTAGTCTTTTAGAACCTTCTATAGCTTTTTAGAATCTTTTAGAATCTTCTAAAATCTTCTAAAACCTTCTTTAATCTTTAAAAATCCTCTAGAATCTTCTTCAACCTTTCAAGACCTCCCGTAGATTTTTTAAAGTCTTCCAAAATCTTCCTTAGGCTTCTAAAATATTCTAAGATATTCTTAGAAAGTCCAATAGGACATAAGGCCTCATAGTATAAATAAGAGGGAAGACTGAGGAGTACCTTAGTCTTGCTAATACAAATCTTGGAGCAATCCAAAGTGTTGCCTTGTTCTTGATATTAATCTAGTTTCTTATTCTTGATCTAGTCCTTATTCCTATCCATCTAGTTCTTTGTTCTTGAAGTTATTCTAGTTCTGAATTCTTCTCCTTGATTCTTGGCTAATCTGCTATCTTACATCCCTGACAGTTTGGCAAGACTGCCTTACATAATCATATTAGAGCTTAGGTCTCATGATAGAGAGTGGATTATCCCTCTTCAAGATACTATTGCATTCTAAAGGAGTGCGGACTATCTCCCTCTAGATTGATATGCTTACTTGTTGCAATTGATTTTTTCTTCAAAAAGAGTGGATTATTCTTTTCTTAAGATATATCACTATATTTTAGAGGTTGAAAAATTATCCTCCTCTAAACTAACTGTCTAAAAGTATTCTTTTTAATATAAAAAATACTAACACCTTATCAATTTTTTTTTTTTTTTAAGATGGAAATAAATCAGGTTAATGGAGGTACATGCTTACAAATAAAGAATAGAGTGGCAACTTGTGCAGATCTTTGAGCCCTATTGGATACGATACAAGAAAAAATGGAATTCTTCCACAACTTAAAAAAGAAACCACAAATGGAACAAGTATCTGAAGAAACTAAGTAAGAGAATCATAACTTGCAACAAGAGATTATTTGATTAAGAGAAGCAAGCGGTAGACAAGTTATGCACACAACTTCTGTAGAAGTTTCAAAAATTGTCATAAAAGAGCCAAAAGCTAGCATGCCTGATAAGTTTGATGGAACAAGATCCAGCTTTCAAGGATTTGTACAACAAGTGCGACTTTATTTACAACTATATCCTTCTCATTACCCTAGATGGGTTCACTCAAGTCGCTTTTGTAGGCACCCTTTTATCACAAAGTGCTCGATCATGATTTGCACCACTATTGGAAAAGAATTTTCCGATCCTATACAATTTAGTAGCTTTTCTGGAAAGATTTATTGTTGTATTTGGAGATAGTGATCAAGAGAAGGTGGCAGAGAGGAAGATCTAAAATCTACGACAAGGGCAACGTTTAGCTACAATTTATGTCGCAAAATTTTAACAACTTACTTATAATCTTGATTGGAATGATAAGGCTTTTATGACTCAATTTTGTTATGGCCTAAAGGATGATGTAAACAATTTATTAATCACGATGTCAAGAATTGAAAGCTTGGAGGAACTCATAGCTCAAGCTATTACTTGTAACAATCGCCTATTTGAAGTACAACAAGAAAAACAATCAATTTTTAGCAATACCTATCAAGGTACGATTGTTACATCTTTAAGAGTATTGGAAAAGCCATTAACATATCCTGAACCTATGCAGATTGATGCAACTCAATTCAAGCCATTAACATCAGTGGAAAAGACTAGGCGTCAATAAGAGAATTTATGCCTATATTGTAGAAGATCTAAATATAAGACAACAAATTGTCCAAATAAATCTAGAGAATTCAAGGCACAAGGTATAATATCCGAATTGGAAAGGTTAAAAAACAAAGACGTCCAGCCATAAGATGGACCTTGTGGTTGGACACCCCCAAATCTAAAACACTAGAAAAAAGTCTCTTTTTATCTCCGGATCCAACATCTTGTTTTATACTTCTTGTATATATAAGAACCTTGAAACAAGAAATTTTTGCTAAAGTCCTTTTAGATACTAAAGCCTCAGCATGCTTTATGAATAAGGATTTTGCAACCAAGCACAATCTATTACTTATAAAGAAGACCCATCTTACACCTGTTGAAGTCATTGATGGATGAAACCTTGCATCAAGAAATGTTATCAAAGAAATCCAACCATTAGAAGTGATACTAGGAGATCAAATATCACAAATTATTTTCAACATCATTAGATGTCCGACAAATCCTATTGTCATTGGACTCCCTTGGTTTAAGCTACATAATCTTGATATTGATTGGAGTACGTGGAAGATTTTTTTAAGATCCACACATCAAAAGAAAAAACGAGGTATTGCTCTATTCCTTAAAACTAAAGCATTTATGCAAGCAATAAAAAAAAAGATGCATTTGGATTGTATGCTATCCCAATGAAAGATCCAACGAAGCAACTGAAATAGGATATTTCTAGTCAATATTGTGACCTGGAAGATGTATTTGAAAAAAAATAAGCATACATATTATCCAAACATTATCCTTATGATTGTGCAATCAAATTACAAGATGGAGCTCAACCTCTATTTGGTCCAATTTATAATTTGTCACAAAAAGAACTTATAGCCTTCCAAGAATATATTCATGAAAACCTAGCCAAGAATTTTATTCAACATTCAAAATCACGTGTTAGAGCTCTTATATTATTTATAAAAAAGAAGGATGTGTGTTGACTATCAAGATCTGAACAAGGTAACTATAAAAAATCGCTATCTATTACCATTAATCTTAGGATTATTGGAATAATTAGTATAAGCAAAGATTTTTACAAAGATTGATTTGAGAGGCGCCTACTACTTAGTCAGGATTAAAGAAGGAGATCAATGGAAGATAGCATTGCGTACAAGGTATGGACATTTCAAGTACAATTTTATGTCTTTTGGACTTACAAATGCACCTGCAATCTTCTAATATATGATGAATGATATCTTATAAGAATACTTAGATGACTTTGTAGTCATCTACTTGGACAATATCTTGATCTTTTCTAAGAATAAATAAGAGTATGAATATCATGTATGGAAGATATTAGAAAAACTACAAGAAAGTAGATTGTATGCCAAATTGAAAAAGTGCTCTTTCTATCAACCATCAATCAAATTTTTGGAATATATTGCTTCAAAAAATGGGATTTCCATAGATCCAAAGAAGATACAAATTGTTATGGAATGGAAACAACCATCATCAATTAGAGATATACAATATTTCTTAACATTTGTAAATTTCTACAAAATCTTCATCAAAGATTATTCCAAGATTGTAGCTCCATTAATGCAATTCACAGACAAGGACAAATTTATTTGGGATGATAAGGTTGAAGAAGCATTCAAGAAGCTAAAAGAATCTTTCACTTCTGCTCCTATACTTGTCCATGCAGATCTAATAAAACCATTCATTGTGAAAACGGATACCTCAGATTTTGCATTGGAATCTATACTCTCTCAAATTGGTGATGATGGTCAACTACCTCTAATAGCATTCTGCTCTCAAAAATTTTCAGCTGTAGAGATCAATTACAAGATCAATGACAAAGAATTATTGGCAATTGTTGATGCTTTTGAAGAATAGCACCATTTGTTAGAAGGGACTCAACACAAGATCATGGTATATATCGACCACAAAAACTTGGAATATTTTATGAGTACTCGAGTTCTAAATCATTGACAAGTATGATGAAGCATGTTATTATCTTGATTTGATTTTGTAATTACATATTGTCCGAAAAAACTTCAAGGAAAATGAGATGTCCTTTCTTGACGATCATATCTTGCACTAAGAATATGAGACATTGTATTGGATTAACATAAATCAATCATGTTAAAGCCGTCCAATTTGCAGTTAAAGACATTGACAATATCTACGTATACAGATACAACTCTCAAAATAGAAATCTAGAAGGCAATGAAGACAGATCCATTTATAAAGAGCATCTATTAACATTTAAAAAATACACATGTGAAAGAAAATAATAATTTCAAATTAGAAGATGGATTGTTATACTTCAAGAATCTCCTATATGTTCTTCCAAGACCTACAAGATTTCAAATTTTTTGAAGCTCGACATGACGTTCCAGCAGCTAGATATTTTGGCTTCAATAAGACCTTGGAATTAATATCAAGAGACTATTTGTGGCCTCAAATGTGAAAATTGGTGAAGAATTCATCCAATCATATAAAATTTGTGCGCAAATAAAGATCCCAAGACACCAACCATATGGACTTCTGCAACCCCTTCCAATTTCCAAGGGCCCATGGCAATCATTATCTATAAACTTCATTACAGACCTCCTAATTTTGAATGGAAAAGACTCAATTTTTGTGGTGGTAGACCGTCTTACCAAGATGGCACACTTTATCCCGTGTAATAAGACTATTTCCGAGAAAAAAATAACCAAGCTTTTAATTGATAATATTTATAAAATATATGGCCTTCTAATTGATATTATTTTAGATTCAAGACCACAATTTGTATCAAACTTTTAGAGAGTACTATTTTGGCTTTCAAAGGTCAAGATCAACCTCTCATCCACTTATCATTCTCAAACTGACAATCAAATAGAATAAGTGAATCAGATCTTGGAACAATATCTTTGTTGCAATATAAATTACCAACAAGAAAATTGGATGGACTTTCTACTATTGCTTGAGGTTGCATACAATAACTCCAAACATTCTTCAACAAAGCAAATTCCATTCTTTTCAAACTATGGATACCACCTTAGAACAGATCCATTCCAAATTGAAGATGTGAGAAGCCATGCTGCAAAAAGCCAAGCTACCTATTTAAAAACCATCCATGAAGATCTTAAATTCTAATTACAAATAGTCCAAGATTGATATAAAGAATATGCAGACATTCATCACAAGAATCAACTAAATTTCAAAGTAGGAAATTGTGTCTGGTTACTTTGATGAAATATACAAATAAATTGACCATCATGGAAATTAGACTATCAAAGACTTGGATCTTTTACAATTCTATATCAAATAAATCTAATAAGTTTTTATCTTAAACTACCAAGTAGCATGCACATTCATCCAATCTTTTATGTCTTGCTTTTAGAAACCTATTATAAATCAAATATTAATGGAAGAACTATTCCACCACCAACTCCACTTGAAGTCAATTCAAAGCTTAAATACGAGGTGGATGAAATATTGGATTCACGTAAAAGTTTTGGACGACTAGAATATTTCATCCATTGAAAGGGCTATGGAATTAGCGAAAGAACATGGGAACCTTCAAATAACCTTAAGAATGCATCTAAGAAATTTTGTCAATTCTATCAATAATATCCTAAAAAATATAGATTCAATGATCATTGAAGATTTCATAGACAATAACATCTTTTGGCTTCTAAATGATACTTCTTATCAACAAAAAAAGATCAATATAAAAAGAAGAGAGCCACGCCAAGACCTGCACTTGTATTTTTTAGGATAGAACAAAACTTGCTAGAAGCTTATTAGTTATCATGTCAAATCTTCGCGTTTCAAGAGAATTACAAGAATAAGAGTCAGAAGACTCTTCTACCATACAAGCGGCTGGAAAACCATTGAAACTTTCACAAGTTGCTAGGTTTGAAAAACATGGACAAGATGAAGAAGGAGCATTCTAACATCAAGTAAGGCCATGCTTGGAGTCTTTGGAGATATGATGTCGTGGTAGAGAGAATTTACCTCAAGAAAGTGTTGGGCTTTTGGCTGCCACTAATTACTCAAGCAAGATCCAAGTATAATAAAACCCCCAAATTTATATAAAATATTTCTTAATAGGGCTATTACATCCAATACATAAGCTTTATTTCCTCAAACCTCTCAAAACATAACAAATGCTCAAAAACCCTCATTCCCCCATAGGAAGGAAATTTTTGCCAAATTTCAATAATCCATAACTTTTAATCCAACTATCTAAATCTATTCCAAATTTACATGAAATAGTGATGTATTCTTTACAACTATCACCACAAATTTCAACTATCGATTCATTACCGGTCTTTAGATATCGCCAAAACCCTAGCAGTAGCTTCAAACCTTTATTTACAAATACCTGTGTACTAAATTCTTTTTATCTCACAAACCCAATGTCCAAATGCTATGAAATTTTGATGTATAGATTTCAGTACAAAGATTCACCTTCTTAGAAATTTTTAGACAAAAATTCATCTAGAAACTTAAGATATGGTAAAACCCATCACTATGAACAAAACGGCCTACTTACTGCCTTGGAATTCAATCTACTGTCTTTGACTCCTAATAACTCCTTCTTTAGAATTCCAAATATAATAATTCTTTCTCATCAAATGTAGATCTTAAAACCTCCTCTCCAACCGCACCTCCTAATATCCAAAATCTTTAGTACAACTCCTCCAATTCTCAAAATTGTGATAATAGGTACAAATTGCATACCTTAACTTTAAGTGCCTACTTCTCCCTCATAAAAAATCCAAATCTCTTAATTTTTATATCAAAAATTATAGTCCAAAAAACAAGCTTTGTAACCCTAGTCTTTACTTTTCGAATGGCCTCCTTGAAGTTGCCAAAATACTTATTCTTGTTGCAAGCAGCCTCCTCAAAGCCTATTCGGCATGACCATTGATCAATAGGAATGAAGAACTTCACCCCTTGTCTTCATTCATCCTCACTTTGTCTTCATCCTTCCAAATAGGCCTCCTAGTAGTTTATTTCTTCTTCTTTGGATCCCAATTGCCTCTCAAGGCTTTATATTAAATATTTAGGTTCTATATAATTTAAAAGCCATAACCAAAGTAAGTAAAAATCTAAAATAAATTTTCTTATACCAACTTCCTTTAATTTATTTTACTAGTCATTCTAACACATATTTAAACCTATAAACATATTATATATTTTGAGTCGGTTTTACGTATTGTAAGCAATTAGAGTATGACAATGGCCTCATCACAAAAATCTTGATTCAAATACCTAAGCTTTGATAATACTCCTTGAAGTTGGAAGGGTGACTCTAAGTGGATCAAAAATTATGTTTGGAGGATGTTTTGAAGGTCGCAACAAAGACCAAATTCTTAGATGGGATGTTGGTCTAATAGAGGTTATATCTAAAGATCATTGACGCCATGTCAAGGGTCATGTTAAATCGATAATCAACAAACAAAAGATCGAATATGTTGCTTCTCTACTCCGACAAATTCTCATGCAACTTGTTGCTAGAAGGGAAGGTGATGTTATGGACATATTTTAAGCCACCACTAGAACTTTTTGTAGTCTTTTAGAACCTTCCATAGCTTTTTAGAATCTTCTAAAATCTTCTAGAATCTTCTAGAATCTTTGAAAATCTTCTAGAATCTTCTTTAATCTTTGAAAATCCTCTAGAATCTTCTTCAATCTTCCACGACCTCCCGTAGACTTTTTAGAATCTTTTAGAATCTTCTTTAAGCTTCTAGAATATCTAAAATATTCTTAGAAGATCCAATAGGACATAAGGTTTCATAATATAAATAAGAGGCAAGACTAAGAAGCACCTCAATCTTGCCAACACAAGTCTTGGAGCAATCCACAGTATTGCGTTATTCTTGATATTAATCGAATTTCTTATTCTTGATCTAGTCCTTATTCATGTCCATCTAGTTCTTTGTTCTTGAAGTTATTTTGGTTCTGAATTCTTCTCCTTGGTTCTTGCCTAACCTACTATCTTGCATCCCTAATAGCTTCCAAGTTAGTAGAAGAAGCTCGAGAAGCTTCCAAGTTGGTAGAAAGAGCTTGAGAAGCTTCAAAGTTGATAGAAGGAGTTCAAGAAGCTTTTGAGTTACTAGAAGCTATTTGAAAAGCTTCTTAGTTTAATAGAAGCCGCTTAAGAAGTATCTTAGACACGGATATATATAGGAATCAATGATGAAGAATTTTTCAATCTCAACAACGCATCTCTTGGAGTTTTAATTCATCTTTTTTGGTATTATTTATGTACTCATCTGATTAATTCAAGTTCTTGTTGGTTTCTTCTTGAAATCTTATCCTAATTCAAGTCTCTTGCTGTATATTCTTATATCCTTGACACCAATAGACATGAATAAAAATGAAATTGCATCTATAAAGCTTCTAAAAAGCTTTTCTATAAGATATTATCAAAATAAGTTACTTTTAATTATTTCTACCTATCCATATTATCTAAATAACTATTAGAATAAATCTTATGTCCATAACACTTGGTGGTCTTTTTATCTTAGTATAAAATATAATTAATGGTTTTAAAAACCTATCAACCATTTTTGTGTAAAATATAGATTAGAATTTTTTACAAATATCATTTGACAAGTCTTGGATTTTATCAATTTATAAAATAATTTAATTATTCTTTATTAAATTTATCTTCTAAAAAATAAATTATATTATAAATATCCATGTTAAATAAATTAATTAATAATTTACATAGAAACATATTTGATAGATAATATTTTATTCAAAAAATATCAATAAATCTTCTTAAATATAAATTAGATATTTAAATTCTTTTAGAAATATTTATATATTTTTAAAATATTTTTTATAAGTAAAATAAATAAATAACTAAATATACTCCTATTAATCTTAAAGATATATTATTATCACTTCTAACAAAATGATTTATTAAGCAGTTTCAGAATCAAGAAGCAGTGCTTGCTTGAAAGTGGAGTGGTGAAGGGAAAGCACCTTAATGCCTACAACTTGACTAATGCATCTACAAATTGTGGGAAAAAAGTTAGAAGGAAATAAGAATATTTCCATTTTTTAAGGGGAAAAAAAAAAAAAAAAGACAAAAAGAAGCATTGGTTGCTTGTGTTATCAGCACAATGTTTTTATTCTTGTTTTTAAAATTAATAAATATAGCCAAATTATGTAACACAAGCATAATTATAAAATTAATTTGCTAAATTATCTCATGTTTGCTAAATTCAATAACAATATACATTGAGAAAATTTATTGAAACTCCAAAGATAAGAAAGTTTCATTTTCCAGAAACTTGAAATTGTAACTCAATTATAATTGACAAGTTTAAAAAGATTGTAAATCATTGTTTAAATTTGAACATAAAATACTTAATTGTAGAAACTATTTGGATCTTTTTTTTCTTTTTTTTTTTATTGGGTTGCAAGTTTTAAAAATATCACAAAAAAATAAAAATAAAAATAATTAACTTAAAAGAATCTTAATTAAGATCTATATATATATATATATATATATATAATTTTTATAACCTTTTTTTTTATTGTTATGTCAAGTTATTGAAATTTAGTTTCTCTTTCTTTTTTCTTTTTCTTTTTGTCCTTTTTTGTGAAGACATGTAATAGATTCAATAACTGGTATAGATATTATAGGTTTGTATGCAATAGCTTGGTACAGAATGATAACTCTTTTTCTTTTCTTCATCATGGTTTAGAGTGAGAATAACTAAACCAATATTGATGATGGATATAACCTTTTTCTTCCTTACTTTTTTTCCTTTTTTAAAAAAAATTGGACCTTTTCTTGAGTGTTTTAGCAAATATAATTGTTTCTTTTGACTTATAAATGGATTATACTAATGTAGAACTGAGGTAATAAATTCAAATAAAATTTCTATAATTTTTTTTATAAATTTTAATTTAATTATTAAAATTATCTAAAAATTTTGGTCTTAAAAATGTATATATATATATATGAGAGCAATAATACTCAAGTTCTTTTTGAATAATGTCTTTCAGATGATACATGGTGTATTTGGTTGGATTTCATTTTTCTCTTAAATATAAAAAAACTCTCATAATCAAATATAAATATTTTTTTCATATTATTATTTTTTAGATTAAAAATGTATTGCATAATTGTTAATAAATACTCAATTAGGCTTATTAAGCATGTTTGTATAAATCTATACAAATCTACTTCAAAAACACTTATTTTAAAATATGATACTCTTCTTTCTTTCTTTTTTCTTTTTTTTAATATTGATAAACTATAATTTAATTCTCCTTTCTATTAGTTATTTTAAATAAGAAGTTTAATTAAAGCTGTAATCTTTGAAAATGAACATATATAATATATCTTATCTTCACATTAGGATGCATTGTTTAAGAGTCTAAAACAGTTTGTGTTGTTTTAAAATTTAGATCTTTATATACATGTATATATGTATATAATCATATCAAAGACATCCAAATTTCTAATTTAATTCTTAAATCAAATAAAATTTTGAATAAATTTATGCTAATAATACTATGCCTATAATTTACATTACTTGCTAAGATAATATTATTAACTTAATAAAAAATAAATATTTTAAATTTTTACAACAAAAAAATTGATTTTTTTCTTTTGGTAAAAAATGCAATAAAAAAACTTATATAATTTTTTTATTAATCATAGAGCTAGAGTAAAATTAGTCTAAAATACTATCCAAAAAATTGATCAATCAATTCTTTATTTTGTTCACATTGTTTTATATGTTCAATAGATGTATAAAATATAAAATTAAAGTTTCTTTAATACTAATAGTTATTATCTAAAAATATCACTATTTATAAATATATAATAATATTTTTTAAATTTTAAATTACATATAATTTATATATATTTAATAAATAATTTTAAAGTTTTGATCATATATATTTATATTTATTTTAAAAATATAAAAATCAAATAAGGTATATAATAGTTGATTTAATAGTTTATATCTAAAAAGAACAAATTTGGTCCAAATACTTTTAAAATTTTATAAGTTAATCAAAAGCTTAGATATATCATTTGGCTTTAAATACTTATATAAGTATGATTATATTACTTATTAAAAACTTGGATGTAATAATTAACAATTAGATTGGTTATTATGAAATTGATGCTAGATGTCACCTTATAGATGTAGTATCAATTAAACCAATTTTGACCACTTTTAATTTTTTATATTTTTAAATCAATGAATTTTTTTTATTATAGAAAATTTTAATTCCTTATCATTAATCTAATCTAATTTAAAGAATATATTGTGTATGCTACTACCAAGTAATTTAATTGAAAATATGAATAGTATTGATTTTAATCAATTATTTATTAAAATTATTTGATTAATCTAATAAATATAGATTATAAATTAATGTACCTATATATATATATATATATATATATATATATATATATACTACATTAATTTTTATACTATACATAAATATTTAAGCTATTAAATAAAATATTATATTTTTATATAATACAAGTAGAAAATAAAATTTAAAAGAAATAAAACTTGTAACATAAATATATTTGGTAGTTGGTTGCTTATTTTTTATTGACACATATGATAATTATTAAGTTATATAGAATCATTTATTTAAATATAACTCAATTGATTAAATTGATATAATAAATTATTTTTATTTTTATTTTTATTCTTAAAAATATAAGTAATTTTTGACTATTACAGCAAAAATATATTTGGCTTAGATAGTATAAAATAATTTAACTATTGTAATGAGTAATATATGTATATATGCATACATATATTGAAAGCTGTAGTAAAGTCATAATGTCTTAATTAAAATTGCTACATTTTGGCATTTAGGAATTAATATTATTTTTATGGTTATATATATATATATATATATATATATATATATACTGTAAAATAAAATAAGAAAGTATAATTGTAGATAAATTTAAGTGTGATTTTTAAAAAATTTATACTAAATCAATGTTTCTAATAAATCATTTTTAGGTTACTTTGTTATTTGAAATTATACTAAAATATCCTTAGAAAGAATAATAATATATATATATATATATATATATATATATATATATTTATTTATTTATTTATTTATTTATTTAAAAAGTGGAAATTACACCATAAATACCATCACATTATTGTAGCATAGTTAAGAAAAGAAAATCAATTATAAATTAAGTTTGTCGTTTCTATAATTTTTTTATCTTTTTTTATTCTTTTAATCTTTACTATATTTCAGCATTTATGTATGTTATATTGGTAGATATGAATTTTTTTATTTATTTTTATTATCCACTATGGTGTTGAGTTCATGTGTAAAGTTATGGGTCATGTAAGATTGTCTATATGTTGGTGGTCATCTATAGTAAAATAAGATTTTATCCTATATGTTTTTATTTTAAAAAATAATTATATGAATTTTTAGCTATAAATTCAAATTAAAGATAGTAAACATATTTAATATATGTTCATAGTATTTTTTTCTTCTTTTTCATCTTTTTCTTCTATTCTATCCTCTTTAATTGATTGTTGATTTAAAAAAATATAAAAAAAATTATATTAATTTTTATCTAAGTCTAAATAGTATTTTCTAAAGAAAATTCATATTATTTTATTTCCTTAATAGTTGAATACAAACTATTTTTTTTAAGTTATAAGTAGAGTTTTAGATCTAAATTAATTTAATAAAAAATTCCAAATAGTTGTTGTGCATGAATTCTACTAATACACATTAATTGGTGAATTAATTGATATTATATTATAAAAGAGTTTTTAAAATAATTTTTTTTAAAGCATACTAATATGAGTAATTTTAAAATTTTCAAGTAATTTTAAGGTTATAAGATTGAAAAGTAAATTTTAACTAATCTAGGTTTAAAAGTAAATTTTACCTTTGTTATTTGTTTATATAAGTTGGAAAGTATGGTTGTCACCTATATGTTATTTTTAAATACCAAGGTACTTTAATATGTCAAAATTTTCTATAAACCCATTTATCTAAAGAATATCTATGCTAATCTAAGTCTTTTTTAATATTGGCAAGAATCGTTTAGTAAATAAAAATTATTTCTAATTTTTTTTCTAAAATCTCTATCTTTAAAAAATAGCTAAGTTATTAAGCAAAAAATTAATCTTCTTTTGTATCTATTTAATTTTATGGAATTTTTTATAAAAAATTTATATAACATATTTGATTGTTTCAAGAAAAAAAAAAAAAAAAAAAAAAAAAAAAAAAAACCTATAATCTAATATAAATATTTAATTATAATCTTCTTGCATCGTATTTAAAAGTTTACCTTTATTTATTTTACATTTATTTTTCTATTTTGGTACTTTGATTAAGAAGTATATATATATATATATATATATATATATATATATTTTTTTTTTATTTTTATTATAGAATATCAGAATTCTTTTATTTATTTGAAAAAAATAGAAAATATTTCTTTCAAGTTTTAATGTATATATTATTATTTTTGCTCCTAATTTTTATTTGTATTCTAAAAGATAATATTAGAGTATTTCCACTGGATCAAAAAACATTTTAGAATTAACAAGTTATATCTTTCTTTTCTTTTATAATACTTACGGATCTAATTAGTTGTGTTATATTAACTATTAAGGGTGTGCTTGTTATTTAAAGGAAAAATCTAGTGGTGCTTAAATTTTTGGAACCTTCTCAATTACAGTAAAAGGATTTTGTTTGGACTCTAACATTAAGAAAATATATATTTTATAAAATGAGGACATTATAAATTATGTATGAATTCAAAGAACAAGATTTATCAACTAAAATATAACAAATAAATAAGGATCATCTATTGAGGTATATAGTAATATTTAGTCCTTTACATCTAGATATACAATTCTTTTATATAGTATGTTTATCTATTTTAAAAACATAATAATTTTAAATACTTCAAAAACTCTTGATTTTATGAATTGATACCAAATCCTTTATCAAATTATTTAATAATAATAAAAAAATTATAAGCAAAAATAATATTATATTATTATATAATTTTATATAATTGTGAAATCCTACTAAATTAAATATATAGGTTTATTCTTAGAAATATGGAATCTTATCATAAAAATATATTTTAAACTATACAAGAAAGATCTAAGATATTTAATGATTAGATATTAAACTATTTTGCTATATGCTTTACTTATATTTATTCAATCATTGAAACTAGGATTCTATTTATGCTTTTGGACTAGAACCTAAAAAATTCTAAAAAATCTTTTTATTACTATTGATGGTTTAATTTATAAAAATATATAAAAAATCAATTATTAAATTTTGAAATTCCCTACCTACAAAGCTATTGCAATCTATTTACACATAAGTGCTATTATAGCTTCTTCTAGAACTTTTATTTGTAGGTTTTTTTTTTTTTTTTTTTTTTTTTTTTTTCTCTCTCTTATTATAATTTATTATCTATAATATTTTAAATAATATTAAAAGATATATTAATTTTTTACATTATCTATTTAATTTTTATTAAAATCTTTAAGTAGTTAAAAACATGATTATAGAAAATAAAAATTACAATAAGATAAAATTATTTATTATTGTATTTTTATTTACAACAACAATACTATCTAAGCACCAAAGGTTAATTTTTTTTAAAATAAAAAAATAAGAAATTAATCTACATTTTGGATTTTAAATAAAATTTCAAAAGATGTTTATAATGATTTTTTAATCTTATTTTCTTTGGTCCAATAGTATATAAATCCACTAATACAATGAGATCAAGTAGTCTCTTAATTTTAATAATAAATTATTAAAAAATCAAACACAAAATCATATTTATAAATGAATAAACATAAAATATATTTCTTTTATTAAGATCTAAAAGAACACACATATATACACAATTGTGGTCCTACCAAGCTAAGTACTAAACAAGGTTTTTTTTAGAGTTTGCTTAGAATTTGATAGATTTTGATAGGATTTGTTTAGAATTTGCTTAAGGTTTGATAAGATTTTTTAAGGATTTAATAAGGTTTGTTTAATATTTATTTAGAAATTTTTAAGATTTATTAGGATTTACTTATGATTTCTTTAAGATTGATTAAAGTTTATTAGAAGTTGTTTGGGATTTTGTTAGCATTTTCTTAAGATTGTTTTTAAATTGTTTAAAGTTGGTAGAAACTAATATTTAAGATTGATAGGATTCAAGATTTAGAGTTAATAAGGTTTAGAATTGCTTGGATTTAAGATTTCTAAGAAGATTAAGATTGTTAAGAGGAATTTTTCTAAAGACTTCATTTTTATTTTTTAGATTATTAAAAGAATTTTATACTTTAAGTAAATTTCTTCCATAGCCAAATATCTTGCATTTTCCTAAGCTAAAACTTATATAATACAACGTCTTTATATAACCAAATTAGAAAGTTTATTTTTCCAATGCTCTTTAATGTATTTAGATTTCATAATTCTTTAATGTATTTAGATTTCATAAGTCTTTTTAGGATATGTTTTTTTGGTTTGAACTATTCAACCTTATACTCAATAGTTCAAACCAAATTAAAAATAAGTTGTAAAAATTATTTAAGAATAATTTTGTCTCCTAAAAAACAAAAAATGATTATTATTATATATAAGTAAAAATATTAATACCATATCTAGAAGTTTTTAGCAAATTTTTTAACAATGTATCCAAAAAAATTATTTTAACTTATTAAATCTAAAAAAATAATTCTACATACATTGACAGTTATATAGATGCTTAAAATGTTTTATCTTATAATTACTTTTTTATTTAATATCTTCTAATAAAAAATTAGATTAAATCAAGCTTTCAAAAGAATTAATAGATAGATGTTAACTAAATTTTTAGACTCTTTTTCATCCAATAGTTGGCCACTGTTGAAATAAAAATTTATATTTAATAAATAGATATATATATATATATATATATATATTTCAATCATTTTTGTTTTTGTATTCTTTGTTGGCTATGTGTCCATCATAGCTTCTTCTTAATTATCCATGGAAATGGATAGGAATCTTACACAATATTTGGAACCAACTACAAAGCCAACCTTCCATGTGCTGCAAGACCATGCTGGAGGGATGTGGAAATAAAAGAATCACCATTTATTGTTTGGAATTGTTCTATCTTTACTAATGGACCTTAGATATATGTTGGCTAATCAAATCCTCTTATAAATAGATAAATAACTTAATTTTTAAAAAAAGATTTGTAAGGTGTAAAAAATTAATGAAAAAAGATCTTAAGTATGTTTTCTAAATTAGTTTTTATTTAATATTTGATAACTTTTTATGCACAAAAATAAAACTAAATTTAATTCATACTATCATCTGATGAGCAATAAGTATAATTTACAAAAAATTAAGTATATATGGTGTAAAAAAATTTTAAAATTAAATCTAATAGAAATTAGCCATAATCAGATTTAACATCAGGTCTTTAAAACAATTCTTATAATAATATAATAATATAAAATATAAGTCTCAAATTTCTATAAGTTAGATTAAAATATTACCACAAGTATTTTATAAAATCTAAGTTAATAATGGAATTGAAGTTTTTAACATAAAAATTATAAATAAATATTTTATATATTTTAAATTATTTTTATAAAATTATGAAGTATATGTATTCATATTTTTATTATGGATAGGAATATAATTTATGATTATAAGTACTACTAGTAAGATAACTCTTATGATTAAAAAAAACCTAATATTAAATAACTTAAATGAACTTTAAAAGATCTTAAATTTATTGCAAACAAAGCTTGCATATATATTTACAATAGGATAATTTAATAGCAAGACTTACACTCTATAGAACAAAATCCTTTGATTTTCTTTGGTCTTATAGATGGACTAGATTTTGACTTTAAAAATTATTTGTCAAGAAGATATTATTTTATTAAAATTATAATATAAAAAAATAAAAAATAAAAGCTTAAAAAATATATATATATATATATATATATATAGATCATCAATTATAATGAGATTTTATTTTTTGATTTTAATAATAAATAAATATTTATAGAATAAAAATATTAGAAGTTAAAAATTAAAAAATTAAAAAAAGATTGGGATTGGTGAATTGTACTCCTTATGCACTTCCAAAGTACTAAAAAATGTTCTTTATAGGTTTTAGAGTTGCCTTGTAGCTCAAAGGATATGGAAATAGAAAACTATTGTTTTATATTATCTCGCCAATTAAGGCCCAAGAAATATCTTTTTGGTGATAGTACAACTCTAATAAGTAATATTTGGTAAAATCTTCAATTACATCAAAGATATAAAAGAATTGTGGCTTTTAATTATTGGTGTTTGTTTTTGGACAATATGATATCAACAAAATGACTTGATTTATAGAAAAGAAAAGATCATATATATATAACGATAACCTTAATTTGTAGAAAGCCTCAAAATATACTATAATTCTTTAAAATCCAAAAAAAAAAGAAAAGAAAGAAAAAAGAAAAAAGAAAAGATATATTAGATTCAAATCAATCTTTTTTTTAATTAGAACTACGCTACACCACCTAAGGTGCATATAATCCACCTAGTCTAGAGTCTTCCAAAAAGAATCAAAGGATGTATTGTTTCCTCTTAATCAAAACGATGTTTAAAATTAAAACGAACAAACAAACGAACAAACAAACAATGACCACATGACTTGCCACATATTCCATTTCTGATCCAGCATCATTGTTTACATCAATCACACACATACATCTTCAAATTAAAAATCACGCTACCTTCTCCAAATTCCAAAAAAAATAATCATCAGCATTTTTGGCAGCGATTGGTATAATGCTGCATCATCAATGTGTATTCGATCGGTTGCTCTGACTTCTGTCTTAATAGCAGCACGGATAATTAATTAGTATGCAGTAGTTAAATTAGATGGGTGTGTCAGGTTTTTGGAGTTGGCGGAGATGGGATACTTGGAACACCATAACGATGTCCAGAGAGCCGGTGCCGAAGCGTATCAGCTACAGAAGTCTACACTGACATGGGATGATGGTGGAGACCCGGAGAAAACTGCAATCAATAGCACACAAAGGCGTCCTTGATTGCGGAGCGGAAGCAGACAAGGCATTCATTCTCCCCAGAATGTTTCTTAGTTCCGACCATATGTTGCGATGGTGCAACTCAATGCTGATCAGCGACTTGGAAGAGTCTGGAGTAGTCGGTCAACCAATCCAGAGCAGTACATTCTCATGGATGTGGTTCCTGCGGGTCATACTGTGCTGCTCAGATGCATCGAAGGTCGAGATTTTGCAGTTTCACTTTCACTTATTACCCGTTGAACCTGCGGTCGTCACCTTGGAGGTCCAGGTAACCAGAAAGTCAGAGTTTGTTGGTATTTTAAAAAAAACGAAGAGCAATCGTGTGTACTTCAATGCTTGTTTAAATTAAGAAAATTATCATCCAACCTTGATGAGCATCAGGAGATCCTCCTATGAATGTTGGCATTGTTATTTAACTGTCAGCTAACTTAGAGTAATATACATCTAGCAGTTTTTTTTTTTTTTTTTTTTTTTTTTTTCTGGAGTTCGTTTTTCTTTACTACTTCACAGAAATGAAGGCGCTCAATGGGGTTGCTGACAGAGGTGGTGGGGAAATTGCGAATCGAGCTAATACCAGTGAAGACAGACACTGAGAATGAAAACTGTACAAAGTGGAAATGCCACAAGAATGTGTCTATGATTGATGAATCATCTGTATAATGCACAGCAAGTGTCTGATGGCTTGCAACCACCCCACTAATGGGAAATGTTTACTGTACCTGACATTGGCCATACCATGGAACAAAAAATTTAACCAATCTGTTACTGGGTGGCCCATGAGCAATCAATCTTCCGGAACTGAGAACCCTACACCGTGTTATATCGTTACTAAGCCGCAGGAGCGAAGGCTTCTCCCACTAGAGAGCAAAAACTCCATGGCACCACTCCCAGCGTGTCTTCCAAAATCAACCAAGAATCGAACCCATTGACACGGGGTCCAGCATCGTTCTGACCCTTTCTATCAACTACTCTTAAAATAACCTTCCCCTCCCAATTCAGAAGTTAAAAGCACCTCAAAATGTACACATGAGCACAGGAACACGAAAAATTGGCTCTACGCCTAACTCTAAGATCTGTGGCTACGTGTGCTGCCGCAACAGTAGAAAAATGATAGGCATAATATTACAAAGTCGATGCATTCAGGAAAACCTCATCTGGCGGCATCTCATCCCTGCCATCGTTGCTATTCAGAAAGAGCTCTGCGTCTCTCTCTTCTTCGTTAGTGAAATCCCTGCGCTCCAACTTGGCATGTGACGCAATAAATATCATCTTCTCTGCTTTCTCAATTGCGAGTCGGGAGTTTCCATTTCGGTAAGCCCATCGCCACATCGACCAATTACGCTTAAGCCCACAGCTGGTAGCATGGAGGAAAAGCAGCCGAACAGCCACTTTGCCTAATGACTTGTATTCACTAAGACAAGTCTCCCACACAAGACGCCGGCTCTGAGGATTTACAGCTTTCATGCGACCTGTTAATGGATCCCGCTGTTTAAGTTGCACAGCCTGAGCATACAGTGGATCCAGCCCTTCTGCACGCCATTTCATCAACTCCATTAAAGCAATGTGAGCCTCTTCTTTTGCAACAAGCCGCGTTATCAAGCGATCGACGTCTTTCTCTTGTTCGGAAGTCAAGCATCTGAAGGGAGGTAGATACTTGCCACTCGAGTCGCGGAGCAGGTAAAGCGGGTCAAGGATGAGCGCTGCTGACCATGCTGGGTGGTAATTTTTGCCAAAGCGAGTTTCAATAATTTCATACACGGAGGCTCCATCCTTGTCATGGCGAGCACACCAATCCTTTACCTTCGCTCGGAGCTCATCCCAAAGCGGTAAACACTGGCTCACAAGGGGTCTATCAACTTCGATATCGTTAATCATACCCTTAACAATCTTCACTAAGTCTTGCACCGCATCCAAGTCAGACCAAAACCGAACACTTCCAACAAGCTCTGCCACTTCACGCGCGAGCTGGTTGTCAGAGAAGTGAGGATTAAACGACTCATCGAGCACGCTGTGCTGCAGCGCTCGTGCAGATGCCGTAATGTCGTCGAGCATTACCAACAAGTATGAATAATGTGGTTCCGCAAACTGCGGATCCGGTGGAGTACGGAGCAATTTTACGCCATTGTATTCCTGTAGCGATACGGCAGTGGTGTCAAGTATTTTCAAAACTATTAGAAAATAAATCAGAAAATGAATGATCTTTTGGAGAGCTAGACAAACAGGATTGGAGGCTTTACCTCGCGCTGATACTTGTGCAAGTACAAACGGGCTTGAGGCTGGCTGTTGAAAAAAGCAGAGATCTTAGCACACTCAGTTCCGACAGACCTAAAGAGCAGCAGGTGCTTGTTAAAGTCCTTGAACAAATTGCTGAAGCCCTGAGCCTGGCAACATAGATTAACCATCCTTGGAAACCGATACTCTAATTCTTCCAACGCATTCAGGCTGTATCTGTCAGCGTCTGCAACTATTCCAACGCACCGATCTGGCGAGGAACCACATATTGAGGAAATAGCCTCCGCTAACGTCTCCTCGACGAGCTTGGCAGAGACCGCACCGGTGTTTACATTGACTACGCTTCGAAACAGGGAATTGCCGTTGGGGAGGTTTAGCGTAATGTTGATAAGCGTCTCTCCCATGCCGGTCGCTTTCTCCTTCCATCCGTCGGAAGCAAGTTGGAAAAACAAGGCCTCTCGAAGCTTCAGTTCCGACTCCTGCTTCACCTCTTCAAATTTTGCATCTAATTTAGCACCTGCCAGGTACCGCCGGCTCACTGGAGGTAGACCCAGTTGATTAAGAAATGCTTTGAACTTCGGATGCTCCACACAAGAAAACGAGACGGTGCCGCAAGACTCGTACAGCCATTCAGCCAGGAGATTGAGGGCCGCGTCGGCCTGCGCTTTGTTTGGTAATCCGCTGCCCTGGAAATCTCCCATCCTCATCCCCGGGCTCTTCAGCTTTCTCACACTATCCTCGAGCAATGCCAACGCGTCGAGATCCTCCTTTCCCCCCGACAGCATTAAGGGCGTACCCGGTGTGCCAGTACGCGCAAGCTCCATACCCGAACCATCGCCACCCGAGATCGATTGCGGACCCAATGAGGACGCAGCACTTCTCTTTCTCGGGGTAACAGAGGGTGGCGAAGATGGTTTGGGTCCCGGTCCTTGGGAGGACAGAGGCTTCGACACCATCCCATTGAAATTGGGACAAGTGCCCCGCTTCAGATGCTCCGAAGCGGTGCGCGATGGGTTGGAAGCAGAGAACATGGCATTGCACAAAGAGCATCGTAGCTTGACAGCCTTGGGCAACCCCGTGTCGGGATGTTGCACCAACAAGGGCAGCAAATGGGCCCAATACCACGCGCCCTTACCCTTAATAGCCTTGCTGCGCACAGTCACGAGCCCCTCATAGCGCTTGTGCAACGCCTTGGCCGACAAATCGCTCTCCTCGTGACTGGCCATAAACGTTCCTCCGTCCCCACCCTCCTCACACAACCAACTCTCCACCGCACTTTACTTCCGCACCCTACCCATTCTTGTCTCTCCCTCCGCATTCATTCCACCCTTCACTACACAACCACCAAAACTCCAAAAAACGACAAACCTCCCCGCGCCCTAACACTGCAGTTATTCATTTCGTCTACCTCCCTCCTAGACCGCGATGCGATGCCCAATTCACCAACCATTAAACAAGCAATCAAGCAAGCAAGGAATCACGCCATATACTGAACCCAGAGGTCTTCACTCCCTTACAAACTAGCCAATGTTTCTTCCTGTGCCAAGAAATTCGAGCAACCACAAAGACTACTCGAAGAAGAAGAAGCAGACGCAGAAGAAGAAACCCTAGAACCGGCACAGGTCACCGTGTCTGTCATACATTTTAACTGCCCGTGGAGGGAGCGCGTACGGATGATCAATCCTAGAGCGTAGTAGTGGCGCCATCCCCGCCCATTGCCTCCTCCTTCTCCGTCCTCGCCATCCCACGGATTGTTACCACCGCCCCTTCCGTCCATCGCAACCTCGAAACTTGTGCAAGTGGCCATCGGGCACACATGGATCCCATGCCCTCTCTGGGAACCACCCCACCACGAGAACACACCCACAGCATCAACTCTCACATCACAAACACATCACACACAGACACCACATATACACCACCTCGCCACCAATCCTCCCTCACTCATAGCCTCGTCCCCATACCGCACCATCACCTTCCAAAAAACATAACACCGCAACTGGAGCAACAGATGCAAAACACCACAACACATGAAATAAATATATATATATATATATATATATATATAAATATATACACAAAAACCACCACCCAACGCCCAAAACTTCCCCCCTCCCCGCTCGAAATCCTCTCCCACCTCGGCAACCTCACCAGCAAGAACACGAAAAAAACGCAAGCGCATAATGTTGACCACGGTACTCTCAGAGAAAATGCACTCTTCACACAGGCAAGCTTCAATTGCCCCGCAACGGAGCAACCCACAAGCACCACCTGCTCATACAAGTTCTGGCCAAGGTTCAAAACCATGAGACAGCGAGTGGAGCCCGGGAGGGAGGGAGGGAGGGAGGTAGCAGAAGCAGCAGAAGGAGAAGAAGAAGGCGGAGAAATTGAACTACAGTGTGAAGGAGAAGTTACGACTGGCATTCCCTGTCACGTTTGAATCCCAAATCTCCTTTCCCTCTGGCTATTAATGAGCAAGGGAATTCCCTACAGCTTTAATGCTACAAGCTTGGGAGTCAAGGGCTCGAGGTCCAAGAGGCGACTTCCATAGGGGGGGGTGGGGCATTTCTCTGAGGAGGAGAGGGAGCAGCAGCACCAGGAGTATTCTGTTATATGGGTATGGTGAGAATTGTGAGGGAGTCAAGTGAGTGAGTGAGTCAAGTGAGTGAGTGAGTCAAGTGAGTGAGTGCTGGGGAGTATGTGGGGGAGCCTGTGGTACTGCCATTTGTAGTGGCAGGGGGTCTATTTTTTCCCCTTGTGTACCCAGGCACTTTCAATAGGTCACTGTTGATACGATCATATTTCATGCTTGACAGGACAATGTCTTTCAATCAAGCCAGCCAGTGGAGGAGGTGGAGGAGGAGGAAGCGTCTGCCCCTCTGTGGAATGGAGGAAGATGAAAAGGATGGATGAGTAGGAAGTAGTAGTAGAAGAAGAAGAAGAAGAGAGACCTCTGTCTGTGCCTCTGCCAAGGGTTACAGTCAAGGTGGGTGCTTGGTCACATAAAATGGCAGCTTGGTACAGGCATATCATAGGATCAAATAATGGATGAGAGTGATGAAAGTGATGAGAACTGGAGGAGGGGGGAAGAAGTCTGTGTGATGGAGACCTTGAACCAAGATCCTGGCAAGCATAGTAAAATCAATTGAATTGCCTTTTAACTCATTCATTTAAATGTGTCTGGGCATGTATATATATATATATATATATAAATATAAATATAACCAACAAAACCCCATTATACTCCACATCATGTTGGATTTTCTAGTGTTTCATCAATGAATGTACATAACCACAGCATGATTTGGTAGCTAGTAGCAAGCAGCAAGCCACACAGAAGGTTTGACCTCTAATATATGGGACTATGTGGCCATTGTTGTTGTTGTTTTGTTGCTGCCTATGAGAAAAGACCACCACTGTAGGCCCTTCCTGGGGTCTGGATTTGGCAGCATTTACTGGGTTGTTTTTCCCCAGAAAAAGTCAAATACTATCCACAGGTTCTTATTGAAAAATGCAGACTGCTAAAGCTGCTGAATTTTAGTGCAGGGAGTTCATCAATGTGGGCCCATTTAAATGGGCTTGGACCTGGACTTGGGAGATGGTGATATAGTTTTTGCCAGTGACTTGACTCCACAACCTTCCTGGACTTGAAAAGTTGGAAGTTAGGGCTGGTGAAGGGACCAAATGATGTGGAAATTCTGGCTGTGAGACTACATGCATGTATAAGTATATACACACACACACACAAAGAGAGAGAGAGAGAGAGAGAGAGGGAGACTGGTCACTAGGCCAATGAAGGAAGGTCCCCCCCCCCCTTTTTTTTCTTTTTTCTTTTTCTTTTCCAGAGATACTTGGTTTGGGGAGTACTCCAACAAAGATGTAGTCTTTCTCTTAAACTTCTTAACTCTGATTAAGACCCTTAAGTCAAAAGTGCCTTGAGATCAAGAGGTTGCTAATTATGTTGACAGAAAGCCTGATTCCATTCTTAGAACCTATTCATTGTCCTTTTTCATTTCTTTAATTTTTTAAAATTGTATCTCTCCACCAGTTGTGGATCTCTTTCAGCTGCTTACTGTTCCCATGGGCACTTCCCCCCTAGATCATGATGCATCCTGATTGGCTCTGTGCATCACAAAACCAATAGAAGCAGTTAGTCTTTGTCCATGGATCCATTTTTGTAAATAAAGTAATATAAAATAAAATTTCCAGAGTGGGCATTATACTTCCAAAAGTGCCAGGTTCCAGTTGACATGGACCCCTAAATCAGAAAAATGAACAAGAGATTCCATGCATACACTGTATTACTCATACATGGAGAACTGTTCTCACACAAAATCTCACTGGGGCAGGCATTTAGTGACAAAGATCAGCAATGAGCAGCCTTCCAATCAAGGGGTTTTCCATACCATCCCAGGACCTTCTTCTAAATGCTGGACTCAGAGACAAATTAAGGGGGGCATACTGAAGGCTGGACTTGCTGAAGCTTGCAGTGTTAATCCACATTCAATGGATTCTGACAAAGGTAATGAATAGGAGACCTAAACGGACAAATTTGCAGGGAACCTACTTGGAAACAGAGAAAGAATGAAAGATTTGGCTCTTTCACAGTGTTATAGTTTTAAGGACAACTCTCAATTACCCATCACATAGGCTGGGCACAGGAGTACTAACTATTAACTTTTTTGGAGAGGAGGTCAATTCCATGCGACTTCTTCTTAAGATTTGGATTGTGAGTATTTGCATATGCCTAGAAAAAGTAAGGATTTATTTGAACTTAATTAATATTTATTAATGAATTATATTTTTATCAGTAATAGATGTATCTTTTTAATTTTTTTTTATATAAAAAGTTCCTAGTTGAGATGAATGAAATTTGAAATTTGGTGTTTTAAATCTTTTTTAAAAAAAAGAATAGTTAATTTTTTTTATTTAATTATTAGGAATATATATATATATATATATATATATATTGTTTATATATAAGAATACTTGAACCTCTAGGTGGACATCCAATGTACCATGCACCTCCACATACACATTTCTACAAAGAATAACGAGTTTTGATTTTAAATCATGATTCTTGTTATATTTATTAATTTAATATTAAAATTTGATATACCCTTGTCTATATGTAATCTATGGCTCTATATTATCTTAGTCTTCAATTCTTTTGATCTTGCAATCCTTTGACAAATTAATTTTTTGAATAATAAAAACATAAAAAATTGTGTCTTATTACTGTTATTATTCATCAATGTCAAATAATAAAAAATAAAATCTCATTTAAAATAAAAACTAATTATTTTTGGCGGGAGCATGTATACACATGTGTGTAATATGGTGTATCCACACAATAAAAGGGGATGTCCACCTAATAGTTTCTTAATTTTATGGACTAATAATAACATATTTATGATAAATGAGTATTTTTTTGTTTATTATTTCAATAAAGAAATCAATAATTTTCAAAAAGCATTTGAAGAAAAAAAAAACTTACTCACTTGTGCATTCTTTGGACAGGACAACTAGCTAATACAAGAAGTAGAAGTTGATTCAATCACCCATCTTGCAAATCTATTATTGCCTTTGTTCAAGCCATGTCACAAAGCATTTAAGTGTTGTGATTGATGCAAGGACTGCATCATTAATCTATTTTACCCTTTCAGTATTTTAATTCAATTTTAAAACTTTACAAAACTTTCCATATTGTCTTCCAAATTAATGCATCAAAACTTGCAAAATAGGAGTGTCAATTAAAAAAAAACCATTGGTACATGATTGGACCACAGAGATTCTTGAATATTCATTTCCAAACCCAATCTCCTTGTTCGACCCCCTGTTGCAAGTAGGCGTGATATACTTTTAGGATTGCCTTTTACATAACCATATACAAATCTAATTACATAAATGGTAATACTTTTGAGTATTTCATTTCAGCTTGTATAATGCGAATGAATCAAGAAAAGAATAATTTACACATGGAATAGAAAACAATCTTATACTTTCTCACTCCTGTTCAATATTCAACAACAGATAACATCCTAAAGCTCTAGAACTATAAATATAATATTATATTTATCACTGACTTATTTACCACGAAATATTTCATATTTCATATTCTGACTTGTTCTGCTTGGACAAAGACAGAGAATATGTATCAAGCGATGCCATACCTTCTGTTTGAGCACAGGAGCAACTCAAGAATATACTAGAAAGTATGTTGAACCTCAATTGAAATTGTACCCACAACCTTAACTTCACTTCAAATGCTGTTTGCGTTGCTCAACTGGCTGTCATTTATTCCAACAGCAATTCACAGCCTGCACAACATAATGTTTATACATGACTCGCTTCTGTACTAATGAAGCGTTTCCCTGATCCAGTTGTCGGCATGCTTGAAACGCTGAGGAGTATCGTAAACCCAAATCGAGACGTGGGAGAGATTTTTGAGTATCCTCGACCTGAAAGCCTTGACCTGCTTCATGTAATGTGAGAGTAAAGCATCGGGAAGGGCGAAGTTCTCACCAGTCAGGTACCTATGCCTCATAGACATCCAACGCGTCGTTGAGTATTGTAAAACACGTCATGACGATTTCGTCGTTCACAGGTCGCTTCTGCGCTGAGGAAAGAAAAAGACTATCTCTCATCACATGGGTTCACATACAAGCGGGAAGATGTGAGTATCCGACTTCACCCACTGGTTGATGGATACTTCTTCATTGTCTTGCCTGGGAGCTGTTGGTCTTGGCCGCCGTGCTTCTAAGATCGGTGCGTGATTTGTGGCTCGAGATTCTAATATTTCACCTGCGGAATAACCATGTCTGAGAATTCCCTCAGCCGGACATCATTGCGACACACTTCACCTCTTCAGGGACTGTTCAACAGAGGCAACGGTGTCGCAAAGGAGTAACTGACACCACCGACAATTCCCACTAGGTTTAATAATGATTCAGCTCCTGCTGTATTGAAGTGGTTGACATTCGCTCACCCAAATATTTAACGTCAATTTCTGCGTATTATGATACTTTTCGGAAAGGCTGCAGCAGTAGCGCATACAAGCAAGAGGTTAATAAGTGCCGTTGACTCTGCCATAAAAAGAAGACAATACATTGTACGATAGACACCGGCATTTGTGATTGAGAGCCCTATCTCAACCTTTACTGAGCATTGATCCAATTCACCATGTGTACATGATTCGCCGTGGAGATGAGCTGCTGTTGTTGGGCAATGAAGAAGTCCAAATTTACCGCTTCGAATTCTTTCCCTTCACCCACTTTCAAAAATGTCCATGAACGTGACCATAGAGATCATCGATCAAATCGATGATTGATCGAAGCATATATGTTCCGTGGTCTAAAATTACAGTGTATGCTCATTTCGGCAGTGGTTCCATACAATAGGCGGAGTGCATATCAGTTTCTATATTTATTAAGCCATTCCGGCAAAGCATGAAGAGAAGACCTCATTATGGTGTCCCATATTAGAACTTATCTGAGCTATCACGAGTGGCTGAACGACCAGAAGCATAGTGCGAACGGCAGTTCCATTCACCTTCATCACCACGGCTATTGGAAAAATGCGCTTCTGAAACTTTTTCGCAGATAACATGAAGCAAGCGACTTCGTCAGCTCTTCTAAATCAGGAGGTGAGAATCCACAAGCGTATACTCAGCTGTGTGATTCTTGCCTACGAATGGAAGAATCCAACCACGCTAACTTTCTTGAGATTCACATGCAAGAGTACCTGAGAATTCATGTTCCATGCGACAGAAGCATTTGAGACCCAATTCTACTTTGTTTCAACCATTCAAACTCACCAACTGCCTCGACCAGTCCGATCTATAAATGCTGGTACATCTAGGACATCATTAACTGGAATTTTTCACCTACAGAATGAAAGATTAACACCTCGGAAAACTTGAATTCCAGAGGAGGAAAATAACAACAATTTGTAGTTAACAAAGCTTTAGATGCTGCTCTGCCTCACATTTAATACACTAGTGATCGTAATCTGCAGAAACGACGCCAGAAACAACCCAGTTCGTAGACTAGATCAGTCAACAAGATGATGAAGTTGCCAGGCAGGTCATCCGTTGGTTTAATTAAAACATGGATTATGTCACATGTCTCGCCACTTGTTCAAACATCTTCATTCCTATCAAGAACTTTCACAATCGAGTTTGAATCTAAATTTCTTATAATGATAGTTTTGTTGAACTTATGATCTCAGTACCATAATATTTCAAATATTAGTTCTATGATTGAAATTCAGAATGTTAAATTTCTGCATGAACTAAAAAAACATGCATGATTTTCCTGATGTTGGTTTCTATTAACATTGAATATTTTTCCATACTCTAAAAAATGTTGACAGGAAAGAAAAAATAACGGTATTTCTTTGCTATCCTCAAATAACAATTGTAATATACTTTTTTTAACAAATTAGTAACAAATAATCCTTAACCTGCAGAGGTATACTCATACATACATGCAGTCATGATTTATTACAGATTTTATGGGTTCAAACCTACTATATATATATATATATATATATACATAATAAGCATGAAGATCAACCGGTTCATCAAAACCATCATAAATTCTCCTCAATACAAGTAAATTGCAGTTAAAACATATAAATACAGTGATTTTCCACATCCTAAGTAGTAGTTTCTTTTAATTCAAAAAAATAACGTAATATAAGAAACATTCTTTACTCTTGTTTAAAATTTATGAAACGTAACTATTTAAGTATACTTGTTTGAAGGAAAGACCCAAATTTTATTACAAAAAAATAGCTTCAGCATTGTAAACATGTAATGGTTGAACACAGCTGTTCAGATGCTGGATAACAAAAAGCATTTCATGAACCTCGTTTCTGTGCTAAGATGTATGTAATTCAGATGGTCCTTGAGGATTCCACAATCTACTAGCAGTTTACTACCGACAGCAGAACTGGGTTGCGTGACCAAAGCACTGACAAATTCATACTAGAATGTACATGTATATACAAGTCATGGAGATGGAAGATTCTCCTCACTCCGGAAGGATGGGCAGTCGGCCGAGCCTTGTGCGTCGTGCAACCGACACACCCAGGTCCTCTGCATAGGAATCGAACCCTTTGTCCTCAACGTCGAATGCCTCCTCATCCGGCGCCTGCTCACTGATTGTGTGAAAAGAATCCGGAGCCTCTTATTCATCCTAAAGCCCAGCTTCTCCAATGGCAACCGGTGGCTGTCTACTAGTTCAGCTTGCAAGGCCAGCACCTCAGAGTACTGAGGGAGGAATTCGGCAGCTTGACGATTTGGAATCACTGTCTGCTCCACTGATGATTAATTGCGCCTTTTAGATACCATGCAGTTTAATCACAGAAGGTCAACAGCAGCCTTCGCTCTGCATTAAGTTAGACATGGAATTCAAAACCTCGAAGTGGCAGGAGAGCTGGTATTCGGCTGCTACAGGTATCCACCTGTCTGTCTCTGCAGAGTTGGTGGTGGGAAGGGATTCTGATTACCTCTAAATCACCAATGTCCTCGGCTGAAATTGATCGCATGTAGTTTGGTAGTTCTAGTTTCCCTCCATTATCACCTCGTATGTGGTTAGAGTCCAGGGAAATGTTGCCTCCATGCTCATTATTGCATGCATTTCCCTCACCATTTGGGTCACTTGTGTTGGTCTTGATTGCGAAGATAGGGAGCTGCCAAGACTTGGCCATTCCCCGAACCCACAAGTTCGACATGAGCGAAAACTGCATCAGCAGCTCCAATGTCTTCCTTGATCTGGACCGTGTTTTCTAAGCTCATGAGATCCATCACTCTCTCCAGGAATTCTTCCGTAATCAATGAATACTCAGTGGAGAGTACACACAAGAATTGATATCCATGGTTGAATAGTTTCATTACTTTGGATGAAAGAATTAATTATTGAAAGCTGACACTGGTTGATGTACTCTTATCAGTTGATTACCTTGTGTAGATGCAGGAGAATCGGAGCACTCCTACGCCTGCACAGCTGCTCTGTCTGCACCGAAATCCCTACCTGCATAATAGTCCTCCTCACTCACCAGTCCAGTCGGACGCTTATTTGAAGCTTGAGCAAGAGTCATGACTGCCAGGACTTGATTGTGTGGTGTACTTGTGCACATTCCCCACCACCAACTGCCATTCTCAATCAATTTGCGTACCCCTACCCTCAGCGCTTTACCTGACACATGCATGAGAGGGTTTTTGATTTGTGAAAGAGAAGACCATCAATACAATGTAAAGTATGGAAAGCTTTGTAGGCAGAATTAGAGAAGGGTAAGATCAACCAGTAAGCAACGCATCTACGGCAGCTGCCAAGCTGTGGTGCACTCGCCACTCGGTTCTCAAGATTATTTCGCGAGCAGATGAGAACTCCAGCGGTCCTTGCCACTCCAGCACACTCTTTTGCACTCGTCGCCTCCGTGCTTCCTAATCACCAAGAATTACGCTTTTTAGACCACCTCCAATTTTAGAACCATCCCAACAACCTTGTGAGCATTTTGTTTGGAGTATTCCAAGCAGCATGTTGTTGAGACGAGCATTGGCGTGATTATTCGCGAAACTTCAATCAAGAGGAGAACATGCAGAACAAATCCTAATGTGCGGAGCTTAATGCCCCCGGCCAGATTTTGAAGCGAAAAATTCTTGATTACATTTTCAGTCGTCATACCGTGTGCAGTGCCCACAAGCTGAATACCATACTGAGCTACAGTGCCCGCAGCTCGTGCCTCTTAACTCAGTTTCAATCTCGTCAATGACAATCACTTGGGACATGTAAGTCTCCACATCTCGCGAAAGCATGCGCAATTAGCTGTGGTTCATGAGAAGCAAGTCAAAACACAAAGACGACATGACAATATCAATCACTGAAATGAGAATAATGGCTGTTTCTTTTGGTATCTAACTTGTGTTGTAGACCAACTTCGGGGACTTGCATACGGCGAGCCATACCAATGGCGGCGTGAGGAATGTCGCCATTGCTGGCTATCTCATTCGATGTGTCCACAATGGCGAATCGCTTGTGGTACTCATCATCCAACATACGTGCAATTTCCCAGCACGAAATCACTCATTTATCAACACAAGGCTTGCAAAAGCATCGATAAGAGCAACATCTGCTTTGAGGGTTTATTTAATTCCAAATGTATCTTAAGATCGAGACACAAAAGCTTCTGAATTTCGAGCTCAATGGTGCGATTTGATGCTTAATACCTGGTCGCATTGGCCTCGCCACCACCAGGAGGTCCCATAAACAGCAAAGAATCACTACCGGCGACCAGGTCACGGACCATTTCAGCGCTATCAGAGATATCTCGCCAAACTCGGCAAGTAAGCCCCACGACGCGCCCGGATCGAGCTCATATTGCACTCACACGATGGAGAGCCCAGTCAATCCCTGCTTAGTTATAATCACCAAATTCTCCTGTCTGTAACGATCAGTCAGTATGGCAATCAACATTCACATCACAAGTTGAATGCTTGGATCGCCGCCCAAACCCTATAGATAATTGGTTGCAACATGCGCTTGTAGTTGTAAACACCCAACAAACCATCGAAACATTCACGAGATGATCACTTGTAGAATAGAAAAGTACCATCGAGATAGCGTGATGGATATCTTGTGCGGTAGCTCTCGTCTCCGAGATGAGCCAATCGCGGGACGGAAAGCGTGCTACTGGCCACCGACTTAAGTCAATTAAATCTCTACCAGATTGTTGATCTCGAGATGCGTCACTAGCTTCCGTGCTTGTTATCGTTACCAATTCCGCAGGAACCAGCTTCTTCTACGGGCCAGGCCTAAACCCTGAATTCTGTGCATTCATAGCCAAGTCATGTGAACCATGGCACTATCTTTAATTGGCGTTACGCGCCTCTTGAAACTTCTCAACATTATTGCTCTCTTCAAACTCGAGGATCTACCGCTGGACATGCATTGCCTTCCACGTGCGCATTTCAGCCCCAAGAAGTATGGCACAAGTACCCGAGAGCTGGCAACTTTTATATCCAAAACTGCAAGACCACTTGAGGCAGTGGCGCAGCTCGTGGACGCCGAATCGTAGACTTATCTCACAACCAGTATACTACTCGACAGCACAGAATCCGTCCTCAATGTCACCGCTACACTTACCAAATCCCTACACTACTTCCCTGTCTACTACAACACATCCTCAATTGCTTGCAGCTCTCCATACCATTCCAATTCCGGATGTGAGCACAACCACTTAACACTGCCGCATCGATCAAACTGCCTCATAAGTGATTTGCTTTAAGAATCTTTAAGACCAAGGAGGCAACCAAATAATAAATCACCCATGAATGAGAAGTTTCTCTTCCATGATGTTGCAACTCATTCGCGTTGTGCGCAAACCGTCACCAACCCAAAGGTGGCACATTGGGAATGTAGCGGCTGCAAGGCGTAGATAGATTTAGGTGAAGAAAAGTTGTTTTCCAGTCCATAACGGCAACGTTCGCCAGCATTAGGCTGTAGTTCATGCGCTCAAGCTTGCACTTGAAAGCTCTGATTCTTAAACTTCGACCCAAGTTTCTGTATGAAGAAGAATATGCGCTCTCCTTCCTTGTTCAGAAGTAGGATACATGATATTGCCTAGTTCTTATTCTTTGTTGTCGCTCCTTCGGCTGAGTACAAGTGCTAGCTTTCCACGTGCTTTTCATTACGTCCGAAAGTGTCGTCCTCTCATTACAGCAAAGAACACCTCACCATCTTGTAACATCCAAGACATTTTGCTCAAAAGATCCTCCACGATATTTCCACGAATTCCAGGACCGAAAGATTATTTACCATTTGCAGACAGAATTGTACATACAGATTTAGCACAACTGAGGGTTGTTCACGATCAGTGCAGGAGGCAAGCGATGAGGTATCGAAATCTGTACACTAACCAATCTATTCATATACATGGCTGCTAAACTATGCAATTCATCTATCAGAAGTGGATTCAATACCTCAACTCACTTCGTGACATGCTCAACGATACACACGCTGCATTCGCTCTGGCATCGGTGGCCGGGCGTCCATCCAGTATGGGACTTCATGGCTCCATGGTTGGCTACCGTAATAATTTGGAGGGCCGCCCGGGTGATTCATCGGAGGCCGAAAATTGGGAGTGCTTCGCTCGTGGTAGTAGGATCTGCGGCGTGGGGGACTGGTGGAGTGCCGTGAATGGGGTGGGCTACGTTCACGGTGGAAGGAACTACTGCTGTAATGGGGTGGGCTGCAGGGAGATCTTAGATTGGAAGGAATATATTCAGGGTAGAAGGAATCATCTCTGTAGAAGACGGGAGGAGGGGGAGCTCTCACATTAGGCGGGGGATTGCGAGGATGGTAGAAAGATTCGTCTTCGTAATGCATCGGACGACCAGAAGGGCGCAAATTACGTCTGACATGAGAATGAGGAGAAGGGCCATAAGGGCCTTGGGACTCTCTGGTGAAGATAGGAGAATGGGGAGGTCTGAAACGTTCTTCATAGGCAGGATGGTGGAATGCGTATGAAGGTGGAGGTGGAGGTGGAGTAGGGAGTGGTGAAGAATGAAAGTTCTCTGGGATGGGTGGAACCTCAAGTGGGTTAGTGTAAAAGATGAGCTTCGACTTGCGCTTCACTTTCTTGACCTTCTTGAGGAGACGATCTGGGTCAGCACTCCCGGTTACCTTCACAACCTGGTTCGCAAGATCGCAAGCGATGTCTAGTACTCCTGCATATAGCACAACCAGCCAGTTCGTTCAATGAGGATCCAGCATATTTACCCACTTTTTAGTTTGCCATTTTAATTGCGTGGCAACATGGTTTGATGTGCTCGAATTGCTCTCAATTGACTGGAAAAGACAAGAAAAGTTTTCCATTGCAATACTGCAGGACAAGATACGAAGGAGTAGCAGCGCACCTTTAATCTGAAGTGCAGCTACGACCTTTCGGACATCATGCTCATCTTTCATGGGAACCCTTAGATGTACAACCTGCAATTCGATAACAATGTGGTGTTAACTAGAAGTGATTTCGTGAGTCAAGCTACTCTGTTAGACACAAAACAATGTCATCAAGCCCTGTAAAAATATGTTCTAATCCAATGCAATGTTCGAAAAGTTGCAGTCTCTTCATTATTACTTGATCCTATCTGTCAAATTCACGTGCCTACAGACTATCACTCGTATAATTCTTAAACATCAAGCTTGAATTGGCGTTTTGGGTGTCCAGTTAAGATTCAAAGAAACAAAATGAAGACATGCGAGTGTTGTGAAACAGGCACAGGAAATATTCGAGACGACTAACCGGGATCATGTGAGGAGGCTGATGTGCAGGCGAAGAAGAATTATCGTCATCACTTGCATCGGAGGAGGTAGCGTGTGCTTCATGTCTGCTGCTATGGTCGCTGTCCTCACAGCTGTCACACGCCCCAAACAGACGCACAAACCCAGGAGTTTTTATCTCTAGAATCTCTTCCTCTTCGATTGGCTTGGGGGGTTCCTTGCTCTCTAAAGGGGATACTGCGCAGATTACCATTTCTCTCCCCAAATTTTCTTTTGCCGGTTGAGCATTGCCACTAAAATCATACTTCGAATCTAGTGCTTTTCCCTCTTTGGCTTCCTTGTGCGCATCTTCCTTAGGAGCAGTTTCGATGCCAATAGGTCTACGCACGTCGTCAGGCGATTCCGATTCAATAAATGGGACATGGGTCATATCCGCCATGTTGTGTGGGAGAAAGCAAGAGAGACTTTTCTTCGAAGCTAACTGAACAAGAAGGAGAATTCATTACAGCCACGAATTCGCAGGATTCAAAAGCAGTTAAATCGATCTCGCGATGCTAATCAATAGACGCAAATTACGATCCGTGGGCAGGGCACGAAGCTACTCTTGGCAGAAACTGGAGAATCAAGGCGAGAAGTTTGATAGCGTCACACACCTTCAGCTTATCCAGCTTTGACATCCGACACCTTACTTCCAAATTCGGCTGTCGTGGTTCGGCAGGGTTGACCAATTACCCTGCTCCAAAAGAAACTCGATCTTCTAATGCTGCAAGAGGCACTAAAACTGTCAGGTACAAATGGCAAGAAAAAGCCAAATCCAACCTAACCCAGTGCAATTGCTCAGGGTTAGAGTGGCAGAATCAAACAACCAGCCGTTGTTCACAACAAAAGTCTGCCAGGTGGAAATTGATGGTACCAGACGGGATGAAGGATCGCAGTATACGCAATCAGAAAAAACCACAAAATCCCTAACTCAACCCCGATCTGCAACACTGCAGGTATATCACTATCTGGAGTGCAAATCTCTGAAGTTGTTGACAAGTAGACACTCACTGTGACACCCATCCCCAAGAATGAAGGAGACTCATTCCAAGTATCACCACCGGCCGTGGTCTTGCTACCTCATCAGCAGAGACCCTCCCGTCACGTCGATAATTTAGTTACCAGTGGGGTCGACCCCCCCTTCGGACCCACACAGTGTCTGGCAAGATTGCGTGTCACCGGGTTTCCGGCATTTATATCCTGTTCCTCTGTCGACCATTTGTGGAGCCCATCTACTCCTTAAAATCGTAGCAAACATTCATGTCACTCTCTCTAAATAACATACAACGAGAGGGATTAAACTAATGAACAAACTCTCACTCCATAGACTTGCTCACAAATTATGTTCGATACTGTAACGAATATTGGATGGAACCTCACGGAGTTGTTGGAGAGAAGGGGAACAAGATTAAATGTACGTATAGTATGTACTGTATGTGTAGTATGTATAGACTATATGTACATATATGTATAAAAGAAACTTGTGTCTATATTGTGTTGTGCCATCAAACATTAGAATAATAAAAAAATAAAATTTTACTTCTTTTTCTTTGGAACTATCTTAAACAAGTTTATTTTATGCTTTTGGGTGGTAAATTGGTTATCCATCATTTGTACAAAATTTGTATAGGACAAATACAAGAAATTATTTATTATTTAAAAGAGCATTTATTGTAAATAAAAAAAGATAAAAAAGATAAAAAAGATAATAATTTTTCATCTTAGTTTTATGTATCTAAAATATCATATAAATAATTATATACAAAATCTACAAATTATTTAATGATATTAAAATTTTAATATTTCTAAAACATGTATTTTATCTATTTTATTAAACATAGTCTTTATATTATAAAACAAAAAGATCAATTTCAAATTTATATTACAACTCAAAATGGTGAATGCTTTCAAACGGATGCAAATATAACTATTAATTTTTTCATACATCTCATCTATTTTAAAAAACTACTAATTAGATATGCAAATTTTTTTTTTTTGATTTATATGATAATAAAATAATATTTTATATAGCATATAGATGTTCAATTAATAATTGTCAAATTTTTTATTTTATATTTAAAGATCTAAAAAAATAATCTATTTTTGTGAGTATAATATTTTTTTAATATAATCCATGCCATTATTAATAGCTGATTGTGAAGCTCCTTAATACCACTATACAAAAGACATGAATTTAGACAAAATCTTAAAAAATAATATATTTGTGTATTATTAAAAAATCAAAAAAATAAACAAAAGAGAGATAGATAAATATAAAAAAGAACTAAAATGACTATTGCAAAATTCAAAGAAACTAAAGAGTTTTAAACTAAGACTAAAATATAAGAATGGTGGTGATAAGACTAATGATGGCTTTATTCTTACCTCTATATATACTAGTTACCAAGAAGGCCTTTTAGAAGCTTCTTAAGAACCATGAGACTTGAAGTATCAAATTGTAAGTTACTTCTAATATAACATTTTAAAAATAAGAAACTTAAAAGATAAATTTTAATAGCCACATGACATATAAGAATCTAAAGATTTAATCCATATATAAAGAATTTCTTCAAAGTTTCTCCAAAAAGATATTATCTATCTAACATATTTCTATCTACTTTTACTTATTTCTATTTCTTAAATTAATATAGGCATTTGTTACATTACTCTTTTTTTAAAAAATAAGTTTTACAAAAAGTGGCCTACTTCTTTCATAAGTTGATAAAGTCTACGATTTATTGGATGGTATTAATAGTAAATTCTATTCTATATTATATATAAATATAATTAATAGGTTTTTTAAACTATTAATAATATTCTATAAAAAGATAAAAAGACCATCCAATTATTTAATTATTATTGATTCTTTTATAACTAACTTCAAATAACACATTTTGTATGCTATTAAGTATAGTATCTACTTCCAATAGTATTATTAAGCATTAAAAGTCTCTTATAAGATTGTAGTACCATATATGTTGTATCTTACTATCTATTCAAGGAAAGACATATATAACTTAAGGATCTTCATGTCAATCTTTACTTTTGGAATATTGAAATAACTTAAGTTCTTAATTTGATAATTTTACAAATAAGAACTCTTGAAATGAATTTGTTTGCTATTAATTCTTTATCTTCTAAAAAAGTTCTCAAAGATGATTTGTGAATATATATTTTTTTTAATTAATACTATCTTATTGTTAATGGTTGGTCTTTAATTTTGATAGATGTTGTCAATAAAATATAAAAATAAATTTTGATACATTTGGAAGATTTTTAAATGGCTCTTATATACAGTCACTAATTTTGTATATGTTCTAATATATAAGATATTCCATTTATAATTTATTATTAATCATGTGCAACATCTTTGTCTTTTGATATAAGATAAGAATATCTAGATAAGATATTTAATTAGCTTTATTATTTTTTAAGTAAATATATAATATTAAATATAAATAAAAAAAAAGATATACTTCAATAAACTTGGTAACAATTTAAGATATGTATTGACATAAATACTTAAGGTTCTTATAATTAATATAAATTATTAATAGATTAAAAATTCTTTTTGGTAGTAATTCTATTCTTAAAATATATCTATATTAATAAATAGTTTTTTAATATAGATTTAATAATTAATCTTTATAATTAATTTTTTTAAAAAGAAAAAATAATATAATAGAATTTTATATTTATATTTATTTGTAATAAAATTATATCTAATACATAGTATAATAAATTTATTTCTATAAAAAATAATTAAAAAAATCTTAATGGTATAAAATATAATTTAAAATAAAAATCATTTAAAAACCTTAACATGTTGTTATTTTATATTTATTCTACTCTAATTTTTCTTTACAAGTTAATTTTAAGTCAAGTAAAAACTTTAAAAAAAAATTTGATAAATATTTAATAATAATTTAATTTTTTTAAAAAATATTAGATAATATGTATAATTTTTAAAGTTTTCTTATCCATAATAGTTTGTACTTTCTTATCAAGGATATAAAATATAAACAACTAGAGTATCAAAATACTCTTGTGTTATTTGAAAAAAAATAAAGAATCACTCAAAGATAGTATAATATTAAACTAGAATGGCTATTGCCAAAGACAACAAGAGTAGAGACTCTTAAAATCAGACTAGGAATAAGAAAAGCATTGATAAGAGTGAAGAAGGCTTCACTCTTATTTTTATATATATTACCTATCTAAGAGCTACGTGGTGACATTCTATAAGACCTCTAACATGTGTCTACTTTGCAAGACACTTGTCAAACTTATAAGACAAGTTTTCTACATGTGTGCTACATAATTAGCTTATTCCTTAAGCTACTAATATGTGCAACATGTGGGTAATTTGTTGGCCAAGTTTCTAATCTACTAATCATCTATAGACATGAGTATAGATAAAACTACATTCATGAAACTTCTAGAAAGCTTTTCTATAAAATATTATCAAATTAATTTACTTTTATCTATTTCAACATATCCATATTATCTAGATATCTAGATATCTATTAGAGGTATGTAATATTATCCCTTCTTTTAGGGACAAGTTCTACAAGAAGCAATAATTACATGTTGACAAAATTTAAGATGTGTTGAATTGTACTTGCCACATATTCTAATCTTTATTCTCTTTAAAGATAGTTAATAGGTCCTCTCAACCATTGATAGTATCCTATACTAAAGAGAGAGGACTACCTTGATATTTGATTATTGTTGAGGCTTTTATAACTTCCTTCAAAAAAAATATTTGAAATACTACCAAGAGTAGTTTCTACTTCTAAAAGTATCACCAAACAACAGAAGTTTCTTCCAAGGTCATGATATCAAATACGTTATTGTATTATAATTGCTTACAATATATAAAAATTAGTCAAAATACATAATATATTCATAATTTCTAATATGTGTTAGAATGATTAATAAAATAATTTAAAAGAATTGATGTTAAAAAAATTTGCTTTGATTTATTTTTCCTAGTTTGATTATGGAATTTAAATTTTATGAGACCTAAATATTTAATATAAAGCTTTGCAAAGAGATTTGAAGATTAAAGGATTGAAATCTAAGCTACTAAGAGATTCATTTGAAAGAATGAAAGCAAAGTATGGAAGGATGAAGGTAAGGGTTGAAGGACTTCATCCCATTGGTCGGACTTTATTCCTATTGGTCAGTCTTTATATCCACTGGGCTTTCAATAGGATGTCTGGGATATTTTGAGGTTTTGAGCAATGTCAAAGGGAACATTTGTAAAGGCAACATTTGTAAAGGCCAAAGTTAAGGTTGTAAAGTTTAGATTTTAGATCACAATTTACGTACAAAAATTAGAAAATTCAGAGTTGGAATAAAAAAGATCTAGCTATTTGAAATTAAGGTGCAAATTTAGGACATACTATTACTCTTTTGAGGATACAAGGTATTCTATAGGAGCTTTTGGAAATCAAAAAATGTGGTTGAAGAAGTGATTTTAAGACCTACATCTTGTATAGAAGAATTATTATATTTGAAATTTGAAAGAAAGAGATATTAAAAGTTGAAATTAACAGATCCAATTCCAAGGTAGTAAATAGATCATTTTGTTGATAGTAATGATTTTTTCCATATTTTGAGTTTTTGGATGAATTTTTATATTAAAAAGCTATATACTATTTTTCATGGTATTTGGACATTTAGTTTATAAGATATGAAGAATTTAGCACATGGGTGTCTATAAACAAGGATTTGAAGCTACTGTTAGGATTTAAGCAATAACTAAAAATTAGCAATAAATCGATGGTTGAAATTTATTGTATTAGTTAAGAGTATATCAATACTTTATTTAAAATTTGACCACTTGTAGATGGTCCAATTTGAAAATATGTACTGTTGAAGTTTGAAAAAAATCCCTCTTAAGGTTAATGAAGGATTTAATGTATTTTGCTATATTTTGGAGATTTTAGAGTACTTGAGACTTATGTATTTGATGTAATTTTTTTTTTTAGGAACAACTTGATATAAATCTTGGAATTTTTATCTATCTTAATACTTGATTGAGAAATTAGTGACAATCAAAAGCTTAGTATTTTTTTAGAGGCAAACTCTTTATACTCTGATAATGTTGTATCTTGTCATTAATTCGAGGAAGAATATGTTGTTTTTAAAGATCTTCATCTCTATTCTGTTTTCTTAAAGGTTGTGATAGTTGTAATGTCTCATTTGACAAGTCATTAAATGATAGTTCTTGAATTGAATTTGTTGATTGTTGATTCTCCATTTCCTTAGCAATAAAAAAATCTAAAGAAATAACAAATAATGATACAAGATATTTCTATTGAACTTGCTTTCCTTTATAATAAAGGATTTTTTTATCTTAATTTTGATAGATGTTGTCAATAAAATGTATTGACTTTGATTGATGTATTTGTTAAATTCCTACATGGCTTCCATGTCCATCTGCTAATATCATATCTATACAAAGGTATAAGATATTTTAACCTATTTTGATACTGCCTCAAATAAAAAATCTCTTCTATTTCAAATTCTTCACTATTGTCCACTTTTATAGAAGGCGGTGGTATTTGTCTTCTTCCTTGTATATCTGATGTCTTATATAGCTTAAGCAGAGATGTGTACAATACATGATAGATTTTTATAGAATTTGATAGATATAATTAATAAGCAACTGGATTGACTTATTTACAAATTAGAAATGATTCAATCCTACTTTCAAGGATGCAAGATATTGGATTAGTAAAGAGACAAGAAAAAGATTATAAAACTAGAATGATTTCAAGAACAAAGAATTAGATGATTGATAAAACAAGGAATTAGATTGATATGAAGAAACAAGACAATACTTTGGATTGCTCCAAGACTTGTGTTGGCAAGATTGAGGTGCATCTTGGTCTTGCTTCTTATTTATATTATAAGGCCTATGTCCTATTGAATCTTCTAAGAGTATCTTAATAGATTTTAGAAGATTGAGGAAGATTTTAGAAGACTAAGGTAAATTCAAGAAAACTAAAGAAGATTTTATAAGATTTTAGAAGATTATAAGAGATTCTAGAAGATTCTAGAAGAATATAGAAGATTTTAGAAGACTAAAGAAGGTTCTAAAAGATTTTGGAAGATTTTTAAAAATTATAGAAGATTCTAGAAGATTACAATGTTGTATTATATGTTATCCTGTTTGAAAATGCATCGGGCACCTGGTTGTGGAGGGTGAAGTTGTAGTTTATAAATATCCAAGAATCTTTAACAGATTTTATTCGTATAAAAAGAATATGATTGAATATCAATACGAGATTACTTAAGTCAATACAAAGTGCTTAAAAACTCTCTTCTTGATAACTTTATGTATATATAAATTCCAATTGCTTTGTTACTTGTTACAATTAAGCAACTAAGATTTTTCTTTATAAGTCCTAATTTTATTTAGTAAACTTCAATTAGTTATAATTTTTAATTTAACCATCAACTTGGTGTAAAACTCCGCATATAAATGTAAATATAAGTCTACTATATGCTTAGCAATTTCTAATTCAACTCAACTTACAAATTGTGGAAAATCAATTAAAACCCGCACTAATATCACTTGGCCATTAGCTTAAAGATTGATGCAGGTATCTTAGTAGAAAATTCTCCTTCTCCAACTATTAACTTCAACTAAAACTTAGTATATAGCTTGCTCTTTAAGTCTTCTAAGACTATGCCAAATTTCACCTTGATTCAAAGAATAGATATTCAGATATTATAGAAATCCTAAACAACCATAAATTGCCAATTTTTGGTACCTATTTGTACTAAAGATCTAATAAGTCTTGATTGCGCTATTAGATTGCTATAAATTTTTATTTAATCTTAGCACATTCAATCACCCATACACTATCAAATTTTTAACTTTAGATGTTATTTTAATTGCACACAATAGCCAAAAGTGCTGGTTCTAACTTTATTGCATAAAAACTTAATCCCTAATACAAGCCTGATTTTAGATAGCAATTGGTAAGTCCTCCCAAATTCTCTAAAAACAAGCCTAATGTCTTTAGAATGAACTTGAAGCTAACTCTCTAATCATAGTTGCTAATCTCTAAATGACTTGATTCCCTGCCTTTGAAGGCCGTTTTTGTAGCTAAAGGTCTGATTTTGATCCAATCCCATACACGGTCGACCCCTAGGTATCAATCTAACTTATTCTAAGGATTTTTAAGCTTGACCATATCGTCAATTTAATCCTAGTATCAACCATATTAATTATTTATTTCTTCTATCCTATTTTTATTAATTTATGGCTTTTTAAGAATAATAAAAGAATTTCTACAACCTAGAAGGAAAATTTAATAACTAATTTTTATCTATTAGCTATTAAAAGAAGAAAATAATCTAAGAGGCTTTCATAAAATCTTTCTTAACTATCTTAAATTTCTATTGAACTAAGATATTTGAATATTAAATAGAAATTACTATTATTTATATTTTTCACTACATAAATGTATTATAACACGACATCCACCCCCTCTGAACCTGCACATCCTTTGATATGCACCAAACAAATTAAATGTTATAGTTGGCATCACACCATTGCTTCATTTTCTACATCAAGTTCTTCATTATTATATTCCTCATCCATTTCAATACAATTATCTTCTTTAGAATCATTGATATCTTTAACATGATCTTCTATATTGATTTTCTCATTTTGTCTTTTAAAAATCTTCACTTGCTTCCCAACAATATATATTTTCAATCTTGTACCATCCAATTCTTTTGATGAATATGTAGCATTGTCATGGATTGTTACCATTGTATACAATGTCGTATTACATGTTATCTTGTTTGAAAATGCGCTGGGCACCTGGCTATGGAAGGTGAAAATACACTTCACATATATCCAAGAATCCTTAACAAGTTTTGTCCATATAAGAAGAATATGATTTGAATAACAATATGAGAGTACTTAAGTCAATACAAAGTGCTTAAAAATATTCTTCTTGATAACTTCATCCACATATAAACTACAATTGTTTTATTACTTGTCACAATCAAGAAACTAGGATTTTTCTTGCAAGTCTTAACCTTAGTCAATGAAATTTAGTAAGTTATAAATCTTAATCCGACCATTAATTTGATATGAAATTTTGCACACAAATATAAATATAAGTCTTCTATATGCTTTGAGAGTTTTAACCCAATCCAACTTACAAATTCTCACAATTTTACTAAAATCTTCACTGATGTCACTTGGTTGCCAATTTAGAAGTTAATACAAATATTCTTGCAATAATTTCTCTTTTTCCAACTATTAACTTCAGCCAAAACTTGATAGATAGCCTATCCTTTAAGTCTTCTAATATTATGCCAAATTTCACCTTGATTCAACTAATAGATCTTTAGATATTGCAAAAATCCTAAACAACCCTAAATTGCCAATTTCTGGTACCTTTTTGTATTAAAAATCACGTAAACTTTGATTGCACTATTAGATTATTACAAATGTTTATTCATTCTTAGCACACTTAATCATCTACATACTATCAAATTTTCAATTGTAGATATCACTTAAATTGTATACAATAGTTGAAAGTACTAATTCTAACTTCATTGCATAAAAACTTAACCTCTAATACAAATCTTGATTTTAGATAGTAATTGCTAAGTCTTCTCAAATCCTATAAAAATCAACCTAACATTTTTGAAACAAGCTTGAAGTT
>JAWRVF010001602.1:0-56626 GCA_036785485.1 Physcomitrellopsis africana | reverse complement strand
CTTGGAAATTTTAGCGCCTACTTCTTTAGCCATAACTTTTAAATGGTAAGTCATCTATTTGTGAAATTTTGATATGTTTTACAATGGATTATTGGCTTTCCATAGGCTGTAAGCACGCTTGATTCGACCTTTGGATGAATTTTTTGTGATTTATTTAGTTTCAGCTTGTTGTATAATTTATATTCCTCATATGCGGTTGTATTTTGAGGTATACTTGAATACATACATACTTTGCTTATACTTTTTATACAAGTATATATACTTGTATTTATACAAGTATTCTATAAATATTATACAAGTATTATACATAATATTTGTACAAGTATTTATACAAGTATTATACCAAGGATTTATACAAGTATTTGTACAAATGTTATACCAAGGATTTATACAAATGTTTATACAAGTATTTGTATAAGTATTATTCAAGTATTTATACTTTATATTTGTACAAGACTTGTACAAGTATAATACAAGTATAACTTGAAAGCTTGAAGAAATATTGTGCAAGTATAGAACATACTTGCACGGCTTCCTCTCATGTTCCCTGCTAGTTCTAGTAGCAGCTAGGAACCCGGTGTTTTCCCAAGGCGAATTCTCTCTACCCGACACATAATTGGTGCTTCCATTGAGAGCTGCTTTGGGGCTACTAGTTTTGGCTAAGGCAATATAGAGGATACTGGAGGGGCTTTCTTTGAAGCCTAATCAAACATGGATACCACTTTAGGAGCTTTGGCAATGTTTATGGATCAATATAGAACTCAAGCTGGAGGCAATGGAACTACCAAGGCTTTGAAGAGTGTTGTTGACAAGATTGGGAGGTCCTCTGTCTTTGTTCATCCAGGAGAAGGGTTACTTTTAAAGGAAAAATGGGATGAGAGGACAGTCAATGCCAAGGAAAAGAAAAAAGAAGCTCATTTTAATGGAAAAGCTATGGAAGAGAAGGCTAGTAATGGTCAAATGGTTAAAGAAGAAAATGACTATTTGACTAATGAAGAGGAAGATATGATCTTACAAATGTTTGCACAAACATGTATGGTGAGCAACAAGAGTGATATAACCAAAGATAAAAGTTTTGTGGAATGTGAGAAGATGGTGGAAAATAAAGAAGAAGGGATTAGAGACTATGATATAAAGGTCCAAGCCTTACAAACTCAAGAAGAGAAAGTTGAAGAAATAGAAGAATTTTTCTATGGAGAAATGGAAGATGAGATTTTACAAATGTTTATTGGAATGAATATGAGTAAAAGAAGGATTATTATGGATACAATATATATCCAAAATGAAGGTGAATTTGAATGTGGAGGAGCGCAAGGCTTAACAAAAGAAGCCCAGACCATCAAAATTCAAGAATATGTGGTTGAAGAAATAATAAATGAAAAGATGATTCACAAGAATACAAAGGTGCTTATCTATGCAAATAACTACAACTTTGAGTGTGATAAAGAAAGAAAGGTGGACTATTATCATTTATTTTGGACAATTGTGAAGCTTAGAGAGCTTGAAGATATGATTTTAGCTTTGATTATTCATGGCTTCCAGATAAAAATCATATCTAGAAGACTTTTTGACAGGGGAAAATGGTCCATTGAAATAAGCTAGAAATCAATACTAAGAGTTTTAAATAATATGGAGGATTATAGAACAAGGATCTTTAATGATACTTGGACCATATGTGGTGGTTAAAGTGCATACCAATGCCACTTATTCGCTGCGAGAGTTGCATGGAACTTTATTGAAGATCCCAATAGCAGGCAAAAGAATTAAAACATATAGAAGAAGGGATGGAAAGTTTCACACCAATAATCTTGAAGAATTCTTAACTCCATCAGAGAACAAAGAAATACCAAGAGGTAATGAAGAGATTGAAATGCAGGATGAAGAGAATTAAACTTGGTACATACCGGAGGATGTGCAGGTTTAGAGGGGGAGCATATCGTACTGCATTTACGTGCAGTGTATAAAAATATTAAAAATCTTGTATCTATTGTTAATATATGTGTGAGTGCTAGAAGTTATTTTAGAAGATATTATAAGGAGAGGATTTATTATAGCCACTTAGTTAGTGAATTAAGATGGCTATTTGTTTTGTTCCTATCTTATTTATATCCTAGAATAGACTCTTTTGTAATTAGAAGAAAGATAAAGGTTGTTTACCTTTCTTGTTGACTTTTGAGGTAGAATGGACCTTATGAAGGATAAGAAAGAAGAGCATGGGGTGAATAAGGCCCATCCAATAGGATTTGGCTGCCCATGTGGGCGTCTCATAGTCTAATATAGAAAGAAAGGGAGATATACTCCTCTTGTTAGACCGAGAAGAGAGGCAGTTTTTGAGTGGTGAACTTTGGAGAGAGATAGCTCCGAGGAGATAAAAGTATTTGTAGTGAAAATTGGTGGGTGTGTTCTTCAAGTTGTGAGAATTCTAGAACCTATTCACTTGCTTGTATTGGAGTTGTGAACAAAAAGTTATGCTTGTTTTAGTAGAGTGAGGTTTGCTGCCACCCGACGAAGAGGGGCAGAAACTTCGAGCTGCCACTGCAAGTTTGATTTCAACTCTTTCTTAGTGAAATTTATAGAGAGTGTGGAAAATTGTGCTAGCTTTCTATCAAGACATCTCTTGTAGCATTTGGAGTTGGAGAGCAAAAGTTGTGAGCTTGAGAGTGGGAAAGGGTTTGCTGCCACCTGACGAAGAGGGGCAGAGACTTTGTTCAACCACCCAAGTCGGACAGTCTCTTCAATCCTTTTGATATTTTAGGTGCTTATAGTAGCTTATGTAAGCTTTCTACAAAAACAAAAATCAATACATTTGGAGCTTTGATGAAAGTTTTATGAGCCGTGAAGTGTCAAAGAGGGCAAATTGTTGCTAGGGTTTGAAGAGTAGAATCAACTAGCTACAAAATCTGGAGTTTGAGAGGCATGCATGCGAAATTTTAGAACAAGTTAGGTGATGGAGTGAGCTTTCTAAAAAGCTATTGCATGTCCAATTTGGAGAAGGGAAGTGATCACAACAAAGGCTGAAGTGAAGAGGAGCTTTGCTGCCTTTGCATTTGCTTGGAAATTTTAGCGCCTACTTCTTTTAGCCATAACTTTTGAATGGTAAGTTATCTATTTGTGAAATTTTGATATGTTTTACAATGGATTATTGGCTTTCCATAGGCTGTAAGCACGCTTGATTCGACCTTTGGATGAATTTTTCGTGATTTATTTAGTTTCAGCTTATTGTATAACTTGTATTCCTCATATGCGGTTGTATTTTGAGGTATACTTGAATACATACATACTTTGCTTATACTTTTTATACAAGTATATATACTTGTATTTATACAAGTATTCTATAAGTATTCTACAAGTATTATACATAATATTTATATAAGTATTTGTATAAGTATTATACCAAGGATTTATACAAGTATTTGTACAAATGTTATACCAAGGATTTATACAAATGTTTATACAAGTATTTGTATAAGTATTATTCAAGTATTTATACTTTATATTTGTACAAGACTTATACAAGTATAATACAAGTATAACTTGAAAGCTTGAAGAAATATTGTGCAAGTATAGAACATACTTGCACGGCTTCCTCTCATGTTCCCTGCTAGTTCTAGTAGCAGCTAGGAACCCGGCGTTTTCCCAAGGCGAATTCTCTCTACCCGACAGCGGGAGTGTGGCAGTTGAGTTTGGAGGAAGGAGAACAGTGATGCTAGAGCAGTGGGGTATTGATGGCAGAAGAATAGAAGCTAGCAAAGAGAAAGAAGTGCAATTTCTATTGCATCAACGAAAGCAAGTCCTGTGAGCAAGGGAGGAGATCACATCAAATTTGCAAAAAATCCACAAGACAGAGATATAATAGAAAAATTGCAATGAATATATGAATAGGAATTTCAAGTGCATACGAGTACAACATCAGAGTTAAGTATCAAGGATTAAGAAGAGGTCATGGTGGGAAGACTATTACAAGTATAGTTGCAACAGTCATAGTGTAGAGTATAAAAAAAAATAAATAAATAAAAAAAAAAATTTAGAGATTTCACATATAGATAAAATTGTACTATAGGATTACAAACGCAAATTAAAGGTGGTGAGATCTTGCTTACATAAAATGGTGTGTTTGTCAGAAGATCTTTAGTTTTAAGATTTAGAATTAAAAGCTAAGATTAATCATATTTGTTGTTTTTGGTTGTCATTTTTTTTAGCTTTGTGGCAGCCATTGTGGTGGAAGATTGGGGCATTATAAAGTATTAGAGGATATTGGTTGTAAAGTTGGGATCGTGAAAGATGGAATATAACAAAAGATGTATTTTTAGACTAATATCAAGCAATTAGATAGGATATCTTATAATCTTTTCTACCAAACCATTCCTAGTAGGAGATTAGAGTTAGAATCTATATAGGGTTCGTGAGTGAAAAAACTAACTTGTAGGGGTATAGAGATTGGTCAAGGTACGTTCTTACTAATTATTTGAACTAACAAAAATTCAAGCTTTTTGTAACATATTTACTGTCGTTGCTCACATAGTGGATGATCCCTTAATCAAGTATTGAATTGAAATAGTAGGAAGATTCTTTGAGTTCCATTTTGATATTTAGTGATGGTCAGCCCTACGTGAAGCTTGTTTCTATAACAATAGAAAGAAAAAGGCACAGAGGTGATACTCTAGCTTGACTCGGACACTGTTTTTTGTTGTTTATTCTCCCTACTGGAGAGATTGTAAATCGAAGTGGGCTTGCAGGTTTATATTAAGCAATCTTCTTAAAGTTCTTATTTAAATAAGTGGAAATTAGAAAAGGAGGAAAGTGTTGTTTGCAATATATAGTGAATGGTATGAGGCTCATTAAAAGCGACTAGATGAACACTCGAACCCGATCAAAGAAATCAAAGTTGACTCTAGCTAGAGACAACATTGAGAAACAAAGCTTAAAGAAAAGTTTGCAAAGATAAGGTGAAGCCAAAAGAATTTTAGGAGAAATGAGTAGGACAGTAGAAAGAGAAGACCAAGTAGAGTTCCAAGAGGTGATCACTGTAATGACAGTTGAATTCAAAGTGGTAATTGAAGGGAATAATTAAGAATAAAGGGGTGAAGAACCATCATTGGAAAGATCTAATAGAAGACTAGAGTTAGATTTTTTTTCAACTTTTGAAGTAATAGATAATAAAAAATCTTTAGAAAAATCAATTGATATAAAATCTATGATAGAGACAATTCTTCAAGAGATGGCTCAAAGACTACTAATTGACCAATTGGTGATGCTACGAGGCTTATCTATTGTAGTGCCGAGAGACTTAGCTCCAACAAGTATTCTCCCACACCTATCAAAGTTTTATGGCACAACAGACAAAGATCCATCCTTGCACATGGAGCGGTACATCAAAATTTTAACCACTTCATTAATCACCAATCCAAGATACTATTTGGTCTAGTTTCCTACTACATTACATGGAAAGGCATACAAATGGTATCGTAATTATCCGGAGGGGCATTTTGTAGAGTGGCCACAACTACAAGGAGAGTCTTTAAATTATTTTTGATCAAAAATATGACAAAATACAATGCTAAGGGCGGTATCAATAATGAAGCAAGGACAAGAGGAAGACATATCTTCATATATATGAAGATATGAATTGGTTTGTATCCAATTTGTAGGGAATATATTCAATGATGACATCTTGAAGCAATTCTTTATTTAAAGGTTTTTTCAAGGATCTATAATTAAAAATATACTAGAACAAAATCCTAGGATTTTAGAAAAACCTAAGAGAGCGGTGTCGTGGTAGAGAGAATCTGCCTCAAGAAAGCGCTGGGCTTTTGGCTGTCACTAATTACTCAAGCAAGATTCAAGTATAATAAAAACCCTCAATTTTATATAAAAGAGATCTTCATAGGGCTATTACATCCAATATATAAGCCTAATTTCCTCAAACCACTCAAAACATAACAAAATACTCTAAACCCTCATTCTCCTATAGAAAGGGAATTTTTCCTGAACTTCAATAATCCATAACTTTTAATCCAACCGTCCAAATCTACTCCAAATTTACCTAAAGTACTAATATATTCTTTACAACTACTACCATAAATTTCAACCGTCGATTTATTACCAATCTTTAGATATCGTCAAAACTCTAGCAGTAGCTTTAAACCCTTGTTTACAAACACCCGTGTACTAAATTCTTCATATCTCACAATCTAAATGTCCAAATGCTATGAAACTTTCATGTATAGCTTCTTAGTATAATAATACACCTTCTTGGATATTTTGAAACAAAAATTCGTCCAAAAACTTAAGATATGGCAAACCCCATCACTATCAACAAAATGGTCTACTTACTGCCTTGGAATTTGATCTGCTATCTTTGACTCCCAATAACTCCTTCTTTAGAACTTCAAATGTAGTAATTTTTCCACATCAGGTGTAGAACTTGAAATTCTTTCTCTAACCGCACCTCTTGATCTCCAAAAGCTTTCATACAACTCCTCCAATCCTCAAAAGAGTGACAGTATATCTTATATTGACACCTTATCTTCAAATGGCTATAACTTCTTTATCCTAACTCCAAATCCTCTAATTTTTGTACACAAATTGTACCCAAAATCCTAAACTTTACAACCCTAGCTTTTGATTTTCTAATGGCCTCCTTGAAATCACCGAAACCCTTGTTATGGTCGCGGGCAGCCTCCTCAAAGCCCATTGGGCATGGTATTCAACCAATAGGGATGAAGTTTCCCATTCCTTGCCTTCATCCGACCATGCCTTCATTTCATCCCTCCCAATTAGCCTCCTACTAGCTTATATTTTCATCCTTAGGCTCCCACCTTCTCTCAAGGCTTCATACTAATCATTTAGATCTTATAATTTTTAAATACCATAATCAAAACAAATAAAAATAAAATAAAGTTTCTTCTATCAATCCCTTTAATTTATTTTATTAACCATTCTAACACATATCTAAATTTATAAACATATTATGATTTTTGAGTGGATTTTACATACTGTAAGCAATTTCAATACAATAGCGGCAAGGGAAGTAGATGCCATAGAAAAAATTACGAGCGGCTATGGAGGAGGGAAGCTGAGGTGATTCTATAATTTATTCCTATTAAGCCGTATGTGATGGAATTAGAGAGAGGTTAATAAGGTTCTAATCCCAATCTTTTGATAGTCAAATCAAGTTAGTCACCTATGCTACTAGCAACACGAGAACCAACATCTCTATTGGCCTTACTTGCTCTAAACTTAGAGTAGAAGGTGGATGAAATGGAGAAGAGGATACGAACAAACTAGGAAGGATTTTAGGTAGCCATTTTGAAGCAGATACAGAACTTGATTAAAAAAATGGCATGTGGCAAGGAACCAAGATTCTAATCTACCACCACCTCGAATAAAATCCGGAAGCCATACTTTAGGAATGTGGTGTACAAATTGCAGGCAGAGTGGCTATTTTTTTTAATTTTATAAAGCAGGATCGTTGTTGGTATCGTGTTGTGATTTGACTACCATGTGAAAAAATTATATATATATATTTAATATATAATTTATTATATATTTAAGTAAAAGTCATAACAATGGATTTTATTAGTTATAAGATGTGATTAGGTTGTTAATTTAGAAAGAATCTATTTAAAAATATTATTATTGAGATTTATATAACCTTATTTTTTTTTTAGTAGTGACTTTTGAAGTTGATTTTATATTGATAATAACTTTTATATATCTTAAGTCACCTTTGTTAGATATTGGTGATCCTTAAGATCTTATTTACTTCTTTTATTTGGTGTTTAGAACACATATTATATAAATCTTATAAAAAAAAAGATTAGAAAGGAATTTTTAGTGTGAAAGGGGATAGTTAGACCATCTATGTAGATGAATGGAGATGGATGATAGAAGTCTCTATTCCTATTGGCCAAAAATCATGCCCAATAGGCTTCAAGGAGGCTCCCCGAGGATTTATTAGGAATTAAGGTTTGTTTTTAGAGAAGAATCGAGCATCAAAGACTAGGATCAGCAATTTTGGATTTTTGGATATGGTTTTGGTGCAAATTTTGTATGATTTGTACTTTTTGTGAATGAAATATATGCGGTCAAAGTTAGGGTGTTGAAATTGTATCTACTATCATTCTTTTGGCCATAACTCGTGCGTACAGAGTGCCATAGAAGATCGGCGATTGGGATTAGAAAGAGTACTCTTTTTACTACACTTTTTATATATGGCTCAATGAAATCCAAGCTGAGATGAAGGAGATATTGGGAGTAGAATTCAATGCTTGTAAGCTAAGGACAATAAGTAATCCTATTTAATTAGTAGTTATATTTTGAGATATATCTTAGGCAATTTGATAGATTTTTGGCCCAAAATTTTCAAGAGTGTATATGTTTATGTTACAAGACTATGTGCAAAACTTTTGTAGCATTCAAATATTGGATTTGTGAGATATGAAGTAAATAGTACTCGGATGTTTCTAAGCTAGGGTTTTAAGCACCTACTAGGGCTTTTAAGATATTAGACGATTGAAAATGAATTTTTAGTTGATTCTTCTTTGTGGTGAAATTTAAATATATTACCTATACTTTGAAGAAAATTTTATAGAAATTGAATAATTGAATTGATGGTTATAGAACTCTAAAGTTTGGAAAGAAATATATGGTTGCAGGTGTATAAAATTTTGAAGGTTTTTTGTGGCAATTTGAATCCTTTTATACAAACCTACTTGAATATAAGATGGTTTATTTATAAAACTTTTTTTTTATAATATTGTTATATTATTTGTCTTTTTATTTAGGATAAATCACTTGTTAGAATTTTGCCAATAAGTTTCAAATAAATCCTCCACAAATTGGTATCTAGTGTATTTTCAAATAGAAAATCATGCAATACAACACCAATTATTAGTAGGCAGGATTATCAAAATTTTCAAGAACCTCCTAGGTATGGCAGACAAGCGAATGTAAATTTTAGATAAGGTAGTTACTGAAGTAAGTCACAAGGACTAAGAGGAAATAGTCCACAAAAAGAATACCATCAGTTTTGAGAAAGGTGGCACGTGCCTAGACAATGTTGGTCAAAGGGCCAATAGTTTAGATGTAATAATTATAGGAGAAATCATGCTTTGAATGAATGTAGGCAACTCGACAAGGTTATATTGTTGCCAAATTTTATAATAAATCTTTAACAACAGGCTCAAGAGAATATGTGAGGTCAATAGAGACCATGAGAGAATTAGAGAGAGATGAGACCACCAAATCTTTATTATAATTACGAAGAATACAAACAAATACATCAATCACTTCTGGGATTGCAAACTCAAAGAGGATATATACCTTTGAACTAGAGTAGACAAGTAGAAGAAGGGCAAGGTAATAGAATAATAGAATCGAATCAAAAATTGGATCCTTTGAATATGCAAGATATTTGAGTAGTAGAAGGAACAAGACTGTAGAGCTATGTTCTATCTCAAACATGAACAATGGTCATAGGGGAGGAATTTCCAGCTACAAATCTAATTACTCACAAGATGAAGAAAGAAGAAGAAGGGATAAATCTTCAAGTTTCATCGCTAGCAGTGATGACACATGCACAAGCAATTTTACAACCTCCTATTTTAGAGTCAGAGAGCAACTTGTTTAAAGACCTTCCATGTATTTCAGATTTAGACAAAGTAACGAAAGAAGCTACCAAGGAGGTTACAAAATTGAGTGGTGAGCCATTGTATTAGGAATCGATTGATATAGAAATATCTTAGGAGGGAGAAAGAGAAAGCAAAGAAAATATAAAAAAAGATGAATGAGAAGGACCAAGAGTAGCCTTGGAGTAGTGTAGATTATTAAGGCGCTATTAGGAGGAATCAAAGATGATGATGTATGACTTGTAAGAAGATTTGAAAAAAATATAAGATGGATATTACAATCATACAACTTTTAGAAATATTTTTAATAGTAAAAAAATCATTGAAAAAAAGATTATCTATGGTTAAAAAAAAAAAAAAAATAAGCAAGAAGACATTGACATAGATATAATCTATTGAAAGGTTGTTTGATGTGAAGGCAGTGGAGATAAAAGTAATGATTGCTACCAAGATCATATCCAATGTATTGATGGATGGATGGAGTGGTTTAAATATCATGCCCCTACAAACAATAGAAAAGCTTGGATTGAGTTTGTATTACAGACATAAGATTTATTCCAATAATTATCTAATTAATATAAACCAATACAAGTAGATAAAATAAGTTGATTTGATAATATCTAATAGAAAAGCTTCCTAGAAGCTTCATAGATGGAGAATCACCTTTATACATGTCTATAGGTGATTGGTAGGTTAGAAACTTGGTCAACAAGCTAGCCACATGGCGTACATGTTGGTAGCTTGTGGAACAAGCTAGCCATGTGTCACACATGTTGGTAGCTTGCGGAACAAGTCAAGTACGTGGTGCACATGTGAAAAACTTGTCGTGCAAGTTTGACTTGTGTCTTGCAAATTAGACACATATAAGAGGTCCTATAGAATATCACCACGTAGCTTTTAGTTAGATAGTATTTATAGAGGCAAGAGTGAAGCCTTTTTCACTCTTGTCAATTATTTTCTTGTTTCTAGTTCACATATAAGAATCTTTAGTTTTCTTGTCTTGTAACAATAGCCATTCTAATTTCTTTTAATATACATACTTCCTTACTTCTATTTTGTTATACTTCTTAATAGAAATTTCATATATTTATTTTCTTTCATCGAGTTCTTGTCCTTGATAGATTGACAAGAATACACATATAGTATCAAAGTTTTGTCTTTTCTTGATTAAGAGTGGATTACCCTTTTTTCTTGATAAGACATAAGCATATTAGAAGTTGTGGAGTACCCACTTTTTAGCCATGATAAATTGATATTGTTTCTAATTTTTTTTCTTTTGAGGGTGTTATTCTATATTTCTTGAAATGAGAGTAGACATCTTCCTTCCTATTGTATTATCATGGCAGAGCTTGCGAAAATGAAGAGTGCAACAGCACAATTGCAAATACAAATGAGAGAGCTAATGCTTGCAATGTATTAACTCAGTTTTCCACCATAAGAAGCAACAAGATTAGTAGGATGTGAAGATATAGAGATGGTTGAAGCTGCGTCAATATCTACACCAAGCCATACTACCTTACCTATGTTCGAGCACCGTTCAAACATTAGAGAATCAAAAATTAGTTTACTTGAGAAGTTTGATGGCACAAGATTTAAATTTTGAAGATTTGTCAATCAGGTACAATTGGTGATTGAACTTCAATCTCAAAATTATCCTACGCAAAGATCTCAAGTTAGGCTTATAAGAACATTATTTTTGGATTTTGCTTTATCGTGGTTTTTATCTTTTTTTGAATAATATGATCCAATATTAGATAATTTGGAGGCATTTTTAACAAAATTTTGATCTATATATGGAAAACATAATGCAATCCATGTTGCAACCAATAAGATTCGCATCCTACAACAAGACAATCGATTAGTGTCATTATACACTTCACAATTTTGACAACTAGCGACTGATATCAGGTAGAATGATGCTGCATTCATCAACCAATTTCTTTACGGATTACAATATGAGGTAAAAAAATTAATGTTCAATTTATCCAGTCCTCAAACATTGAGTCAAGCAATTGATTTTGTTATAAAGTGTCAAAATCAACTTTTTGAGTTTCAATCCAAGAGTCGTACAAGAGGGTCTCAATATTATTATTCAATGAAAACATCAACGTCCTCACAAAATATATATTTGTAAGTAGAAGACATGCAAATTGATATGGTACGTTTTAAACCTCTTATTGAATAAGAAAAGATTTGGCATTGTTAATAAGGATTATGTTTGTATTATGGAAAACCTAAGCACATTGCTCAACATTGTCCGAAGAAATGACACAATTACAAAATGAGGAGTACAGTTGTCAAAGAAGACAACATGTTAGAAAACAAATTTGTCCAACTACAATAGGGATCGTGCAGTTGGAACCTTGTACAATTCCTAGTGAAGGTCCTATTCTCTCCTCAAAATCCTCTCCTTGTTTTATAATAGATGTATATTTAGGACCAAAAAATTACAAAGCCTCTACCTTATTAGATTCAGGAGCCTCAACATGCTTTTTAGATGAATAATTTGTTAAAAATCGTAAAATACCTCTAGTACAGAAAACTAAACCCATACATATAGAAGTTATAGATGGTCATCCATTGTCTTCTAGAGATGTCACTCATAAAACCCGTCCTATAAAAATAACAATAGATAGTCATAATAGCTACATAAACTTTAACATAATTAAATCTCTATCTAATCTAGTTATTTTAGGTTTATCATGGCTAAAAAAATATAACTCTCAAATAGATTGGAATTCTCGTAGACTTTACTTTTCTCATAACATTAGTAAACATCCTGCCGACCAAGTGAAAAGCTATAAGTCTAGTATAATAAAATCCGTGTCTATAGGTACAAAAATGTAAATATTCTTCCGGAGCATCGTCCATATGATTATTCAATCGACCACAAGGAAGGAACTCAGCCACCATTTGGACCAATTTACGGTTTATCACAAGATAAGTTGGCTGAATTCAAAGTGTATATTGACGAGAATTTGGCCAAGAATTTCATATGCCATTCTAAATCTCCAGCAAGAGCTCCAATTCTATTTATGATGAAAAAAGATGGATCATTGTGGATGTGTGTTGACTATCGCAGACTCAATAAGATCACAATCAAGAACAGATATCCATTACTTTTGATATTACAACTCTTTAGCCAGTTAAATCAAGCTAAGATCTATACAAAAATAGATCTAAGAGGAACTTATAATCTAGTACCCATTAAAGAAGGAGATGAATGAAAAATTGTGTTTCGAACCAAGTACAGATATTTTGAATATAATGTCATGCCTTTTAGACTTACAAATGCACCAGCTGCTTTTCAACATCTCATGAATGATGTTTTTTTAGAGTTTTTAGACAATTTTGTCGTCTGCTACCTAGACGATATTTTGATCTATTCTAAGAACGTAAAAGAATATGAAGTATATGTTCGTCAAGTATTACAAAAACTTAGATATGCGAGATTATATGCCAAGATGGAAAAGTGCATATTTCACATTACTCAAGTTGATTTCTTAAAATATATTATTTCAAATGATGGTCTCATGATAGATTCTAAGAAAGTCCAAACAATTATGAATTGGAAGATTCCAAAGACGATAAGAGATGTCCAATGCTTCTTGGGATTTGTCAATTATTATTGGATCTTTATCAAAGACTTCTCTTCAGCTGCAATTCCACTTATACGTTTGACTTGTAAAGATAAATTCTAATGGAATCAAGAAGCGGAAGCAGCTTTTAAAGCTCTGAAGACATCGTTTGTTTTTGCACCAATCTTATATCGTGTTGACTTTTCTAAGGCATTTTTTATCGAAATAGATGCATCAGACTTTGCATTAGATGCGATTTTGTCACAAATAGAAATAGATGACAAATTTCATCTAATAGCTTTTCATTCAAGAAAGTTCTCAGTAGCCGAGATTAATTATTAGATCCATGACAAAGAACTTCTTGCAATTGTGGATTCCTTTCAAGAATGGCATTATTATCTAGAAAGCGCTTTCAGTCTAATCACCATTGTCGTAATACATGCAATTTTGCTTGAGAATCCTCCGGCCACTTGGTTGTGGAAGATATAAAGGAAATACATAACAACAAGATCCTAACAACTCTAATAGAATCCTAAACAACTTCTAATAAACCTTAATAATATTAATCAAACTTTGATCCAATCTTAAAAAAGTTATAAAAGGAGAGTAAATGAATCATACATTAATCATAAAAGAAAATAATATATAATATGATAAATTTAGAAAATATTAAAAATACAAATCTTAAAATCCTAAATCAAATCTTGTTCAAACCTTAAGTCAAAACCTAAGTCAAATCCTAATCCTAATCAAATCCTAAGTCAAATCCTAATCCTAATCAAATCCTAAATCAAACCCTATTCAAAACCTAAGTCAAAATTTAAGTCAAATCCTAATCCTAATCAAATCCTAAATCTTAAATCAAATCCTAAATTAAACCCTAATCCTAAATCAAATCCTAAATCCTAAATCAAATCTTAAATCCTAAATAAACCCTAAATCCTAAATCAAATCCTAACTGAATCCTAAATCCTAAATCAAATCCTAAATCAAATCCTAAATCCTAAATAAATTTTAAATCCTAAATCAGACCTTAATCAAATCTTAAACCAAACTCTAACCAATTCAAATCAACTCTAGGAAAAATTAGAACCTCAATATCTGTCGACTAGATTGTTGATCTTATTTAAAATTTTGTACACCTTTCAACCTCTTAGTTACAACAAGCACAACAAATTTGAAGGAAATCAAACTTACCAAATGGAAGAAAAATCCTAAAAACTTCTCGGGTGTTGGTCGACCTCCTTCTCCAACCTTGATGCTGATTTTCCAATGTTGATTTCTCCCTTCTTTATCATTCAATCAGTCTCAAATCACTTATTTGTATAGAAAACAAGTCTACTATCCACACACACAAGTTTACTCCAATCCAATTAGTAGAGTGCTCAAGATCTCAAAAAATCCTAACTAATCCTCAAAACTTAATTACTGAGACCTTGACCCACTTAAATCTCAACTACGTATAATTGAACTATTAGATTCAACTCAAATTCATAGTACATATTAACAACAAAAATATCCAAAAATCCACAAATTTTCAATTGTGGATCTCTGCAAAACTTTTGTAATTGCCTAAAACATCAATCCTATTTTATTTCATAAAATCCCAAGTTGCCCAAAAGAACCCTAACTTTGTAAAGCTATTACAAAGTCATTTCTTATCTAAATCACTCGAAACTAATTTGTATACAAAATCTTTCAAGTCCACTCCTTGATTCCAATCTCCGATCTGCAAAAGCCTCCTTGACCCGCCGTAGGCATGTGGGTTTATGCCTCAGGATCATATTTCATTCTTGGCTCATAACCAATCCTCTCTGGGTATCTATTTTGAGATTTTTGTGGTAAATTTTTCTGAAACATCTTCTTAACTCCCTCTTATATATGCCTATATTATTTTATTTCTCAATCTACTTTTTTTTATCTTATTTATGATCCTACAAATTAAATAGAAGTTCATTTGTAAAAATGGTAGCATTAACACTCATTAGTTTTATTCCCTTTTTACTATTATCTATTTTTCTAAGATAATTTGCAACAATATTTTGAACTAAGATCTTCTATGATATACTATTTCCACACTCTTTCACCTAATAGTCATATTACATCACGACATCCACCTTCCTTGAATCTGTGCATCCTCTAATATGCGCCATTGGTTTTTTCAATAGATCAATGTATGATGCTCTTCATCTTGGTCAAATTCTTGATCTTTAATTTGTTCATCCTTTTTTATTTCAATATCCCTCAATAGATTTTGTTCTTCATCAAAAGGGATATATATATTTCTTTTTGTCTAAATAATTTGACTTACTTGCCTGCTATAGGTGTCTTCAATTGTGTTCCATCAAGTTTCCGTAATAAATATATTCCATTGTCATAGACTTCTATCACAACATATGGTCCAAACCAACGCTTAGAAAATTTTCGTAATGTACTATGTTGGTTATCCAAACTATTGTCATATACTAATACCTAATCACCTTCTTCTATCTTCTTAGGCCGTAGTCGATGCGTTTTATCAAATCTTTCTTTATTCCTTTCCCTTGCTTCTTTCAACCTTCCTATTGCCACTTCAATGTCCTCACGCCTTCTTTCCAATTGTTGAATCTGTAATGCTAAAAGCTCCTCTCTATTAAGATCATCCTTTCAAGGTAATATTCTCCATATAAGCATTATTTCTTCTATTGGCATAATTGGCTTTTGTCTATACATTAATTCAGAAGGTATATAACTAGTCACTGTGCTATAAGTTGTACAATCTGCCCATAATGCAAATGATAATAACTTTGGCCATTGATGTACTTTGCCATTGCATGCTTTTACTAATGCCTTAACAATAGGTGAATGTCCATGCTCACTCTTCCCATTACCTTCTGGATTATATACTATTGTCAAAGAAAGTTTGATTTCCATTCTACCAAAGAGTTCTCTTGCTTCTTTTGCATCCAATTCACCTCTATCTGCCGTGATTTTTCCAATACAACCATAGCGACAAATAATTTCTTCTAAAAGAAATCGACATACACTTTCAATACTCTTTGTTTTTAATGCTCGTCCTTCAACCATATTTGATAAATCTTCATGCGCAAGTACCAAATATTTTATTTGTCCAAGTCCCATAGGCATTGCCACTAAATCCACTATCCACTTATAATGTAGTGCTAGAGGATAAGTTGGATGTAACTCATCTCGATATCAAATGTTAGAATAAAATTGACAAATTTCACATGATCCTATAAAATCAACCACATCTTTATATATGCCTTTCCACCAATATTTTTCTTTTGATTTAATAAAAGTTGCCTATAATCCTCTATGCCCTGCCTACAATCTCTCATGAAATTCTTTGATAATGTTTTGTTGAGCTTCTAAATCACATATCACCCATTATGGTACTTCTCCTCTTTTCTTTGGATGCTTCCATAAATATCCATCACATAAAAAATATCCATAGGCTTTCTTACCAATTTTCTTAAATTTTTGATTTGTCCAACCTTTTTGTTGCTTTAAAGTACTTAGATACTTTCCAATATCTTCCCATTCACCTTCATATGAGTCTCTTAAAAATAATTCCAATGGTACAGTCAAACATGCACCTTCTTCTTTTGATAATGCATTAGTATAAAAATTTGCACCCACATCATCTTCCATATCAATCATGTCTTCTTCATCATAATACCTTGCCCTTGATAACATATCTGTAATTGAATTATCCCTCCTTATAATGTGTTTAAATTCTGGATTCAAAGATTTGATATATGCTATCCACCTTAATATAGCAATATCAAGAGTCGAACAACTTGTAATCATGCCTAGTAAAGGCAAACAATCTGTTTCTATAACTACTGATGCATCAATCAAATAATCCTTTTCATTTTTCATCGCAGTTACTACATCCCATAATTCTCTTTTAATTTGTGCATATGCTCTTTGTCTAATATTCAAAACCTTTGTTCCAAACTGTACTACATATCTATTCCCTTGTTCATCATCTTGTTCAATTGCCCAACCTATTCCAATTGGACTCGCATCAACTGTTAATATTACTGGTCTTCCACATTTATAATTCACTTTCTTCAAAATTGAAGGTGAAAAAAGAAGCTCTTTCAATTTTTCTATAGCTTTTCTTTGTTCTTCTTTTCATTGAAACCTTTTATTCTTCCTTAACAACTCATATAATGGATCTGGCACATGTGCAAAATGAGGTATCCATATATGATAGAAAATGCACGCTCTTAAAAATCTTCTCACTTCCATAGTATTTGTACATTCTTTCATCTTTTTAATAATATCAACTTTTTCATCCACAATTAGATTTGAATCCATATTTCTAATGGTTACTTTATTTACAGATTGCATATCTTGTATAAATCTCATTGTTCCATTTTTCTTTAGTACCGTAAACCATCAATTTGAATAAGGTGCTATAGACGGTTCTAAAATCCCCATTTCAATCTTTTCATTGAATAAGTTTATCAACTTAGATAAATGTGCTCTTGATACTGGAATTGGTCGTAAATTCCATGGTTCATGAGGAATAGTAAAAATAACCATAGGTGCTACAATATTTGGATCAACACATCCAATTTCATGTGCTTCAAATGCAAAAGCCTTTCCATGTCGTGAAAGCATATTTCTAAAGCATTTTTCTTCACATTTTGTCAAAAATCCTTCACATCCAACCTTTAATCCATCTAATGTAGCATCCATAAATTTATGCCCTATCTTCTTAGGATCTCTCAAATTTGATTGTGTAGATGCTCTTCTCACCTTTTCTTCATAATATGATGGTAGTGGCAAAGCCACTCGTTTAACCTTTTTTGCCATTGATTTATACTTAGTTTCAACACATACCACTTGGCGACTTAAATTTTTCATAAAGTTTTGAATTTCATCATAAAATTCTTTAGAACATACATTGATAATTTTATTACTTCCTTATAATTCATATTGTAATAAACAATTTAATTCTCCCATAGTATCCGTAAATCCAACTTCTTCAAATGATCCTGATATAAATTCATCTTTAACCAATTCTCCATTTTCTTTCAAAGTTTTTTCCATATTTTTAACATAATGTTTATCTATTTTTTTTATCTTTTCAATAGTTTAAAAAGATAATACACCATCTTCTTTCAATCCAATAAGTCCAGTAGGTAATGCCATCTTTGTTAAATTCAGCGAGAGCATGTCTTCTTTTAATCCATTGCAATCCTGCTTTACAATGGTGTGCGGTAAAAACCCTCAAGGTCTTCAAAGTTCTCATTTGATAATAGCTTTTCTCTCAACTTATCACGATTTCTTTCATGATCAACACAAACAGTTAAAAATTGAACTGCTTTCATTCCATCTTGGCTTCTTATTCTTGCATAGGCTGAACCATCATCCATAATCTTTGTTTCCATTCTTGTGGTAGTAATAAATGATTGTCCCAATATAATTGGATATGTAGACATATCTTGTACAAAGAAATGTTGTTCATGATTGACATCTTCTATCATCACCTTTATATTTGGACAAGCTCTATACAATTCTCCCTTTGAATTATTTGCTGATCTTATCATCCACCCATGTTTAGTATCAATTGGCCATTTTCCCTTTCTATATAACTCTTTTGATATCAAGTTGATTTCAGAACCATGATCAATTAGTGCTACAATCGGTTCTTCTAATTCTCCTAATTTTACTAAAGTTTCCGTTGTAGCTCTTGCCCAAAGACTTCAAGAATAATGATAAGAAGCTTAAATACTATCTTCTTTATTTGTGAACTTGACTCGTGAAACATCTCCAATCAATTGTATTTCAATTTCTTCATCTTCATTGCTTTTCATTGCCTTTGTACCTTGTATATTTGATATTATAGTATCACCAATATATTGCCGTTCTTTTTCTTTTTTTTTTTTTTTCTTTTTTTTGTATCAATAATAATTTCATGAAATTTTCTTTTTGTAATTTCTAAAATCTCATCAATTGTAAATTCAACCTTTCCACTTAAAATCTGCTCCTCCAATACCTTCTTTAAATCGGTAGCAGCTTCAATATCTGATTGTAATTTATAAGCAGGGGCCTTTCCCTTCTCTTTTATAAAATCTCTTTCCTTCATAGGAACATTCTCTATTGTCTCTTCATGCATAGGATTTTTTGTTGTCATGCTTTTTCTCCTCTTGTAGTCTTTTTTGATGGCTCTTCATTATTTTCATCTCTTCTTCTTTTTTCTTCTATTAATGCATCATATTGATTCTTTGCAATATGAGCATATATCGATAATCCATCTATAGGATTATTCCATCCAATAATTTATCAAATGTCATTTCCAACACGTTTTAAATCATCTTTGATAAATTTTCCTCTTTCAGCATAACTCATTGCACTTGTCCACAAAGAACTAGATTCTCCTGGAAGTTCAAGATTTATGCTTAAACACTTGCCTTGATTTGCTTTCATCCAATATGTTGATGCTTCATTGCTTGAGATTTTAAATGATTCTTTTGCAAGTGCGTTCATTCCTCCTTTATCAAAGTTTGTCTCTAATTTTTCTCCACTTTCCTTTAAATGTATCATAATATCTTTGAAAAAAACAACTCTTTTGCGTAGCGCCTCTGTAAAATCTTCACACTCCCTTTTTGAATGATCCACACTATCACACCACATGCACCTATGTACTATATCATCCATTTGTCCAAATTTTTGTCTTGCTGATACCTTTGATGATTGGCCCTTTTCTTCAAGTTTTACAAATTTTATTTATAAATCTCTCATTCTTCGTATGATTTCATCAATGCCCATTTCTTCTTTCTTTGATGTTGCCATTGAAGGTTGAATCATAGGTATAGCATGGTTTGTAGGTAATTTTATCTTAGAAGCTTGTAATGGTCTTTGAATACCCAGCCTATTTTTTCACCTTTCTCTTTTTGCAAGTACTCCGATTGCTTCTTCCACTTCCTTCCAATTTGATATTAGTCCTTCTTCTTCTTCTTTATCTTTAAGTAAAATTTTTAACTTTTCTTGTAGCTCTCTATCAGCCACTTGAAGAAAAAGCTCTACTTTCCTTGGATCTAGTAATAGCTTCTCTTTCTTTGATAGATGGAAATATTGCCTTTCAAACTCCCTCAATAATTTTGTCACTCGAAGATCCTTCTTAGGCCTTTCAATCCATTTAAAAAACGTCCTTTTTGTAACCCGATCATTGTCTTCAAAAAAATACTCATCCTTTAATGCCTGAGAAAACTTTTTCCATGAACCTCCAGATTGTCTTATAATGGACTTCACATGGTTTCTTATCTCCGATATAATAGCCAATTCAAATAATTGAACCATAATTCTTCTATTAAAATTGATCATTAAAAAATATCTTAGAAAAATTGATGGCCTTATAACTAAATTAATACAAATAGTATGCCTTTTAAATTATTGCTAAAATACATATACTACAATGGTTGCTATTGAATAAAGATGCAAATCCTATTTTGACAATAAATTGGGATCCAAATAATTTATAGTCAATCAATATGTTCTATTGTATGATAGTCAATTTCCAAGAAAATTTGATAACCATTAGTTAGATCCCTATAAGATTATTTATATGGATTTAAATATATTTGTCTAATTCTATGATTTTTTAGATAAACTATTATCAATTTGATATCTTTAAATAATAATTATTTTTTAAAGATATGTCATCTATATGAATAATAAAATCAAATTAAAAATTAAAAATTAAAAATATTTAGATTAAATAAGAAAATTCCATCTGTCATTTTTTTGAAATCAATTTTAATTATATATTGCCACTAATAGTATATATATTATTTTGTATTATTAAAATTTCTATTAAAAAAAAATAGATATTAACTATACGATCTCAATAAAAAGAGAAACTTTGTAGTAGTAATTTCCTCCTATTGAATTTATTATTTACATTTGTCCTTGTCTGAAGACATATTAGAATTTTTCTTGTTTTTTTATGATCCAAAAGTAGTTTTTTCATAACAAAAATCTAATACCTTCATGGAATTAAATGAGAGTTAGAATATAGAAATCCTATAGCTAAGAAGGTTCAAAAATCCATATGGACAAGAAGCCAAAGTTAGGAAAGAGTATTATTTTTGCTATAGTCCTCTTAATCATATATTAAAATTTCTTATCAATAAAAATTTTAATTTTAAAAACTCTAGATATTGTACAAGAATACAATAGGTTGAGAGTAGTAGGATTATTAGAATTCATTGAATAGATATTATTAATGCCATTGATTAGCTTCATAATAATCAAATAATTTATAGATTTCTACCAATCAGCAATTTGAATGAATAAAATCTGAAGACAAGATATATTACTATTAGTTGAAAATCTGAATAAGGTATTTTTTTAAAATCAAACTTAGAGGTGTCACTAAGCCAATTAGAAATTATTAATCAATCAATCATCAAATGTATAAAAAGTGAGGCTAATTCATAATACAAAGTAGTTTTATTTAAACACATTTATTTTAAATAGATAGGATGGATGGATTTAATCCATCAATTTTTGTTATTAGAGCTCAATGGGATATTAAGCACAAAGAAAATATTGACAATAGTATTTGCAATCCATAATAGAGCAAACATCAATTGAACAAGACAATTGAAAAAAAACTATATTTTTATGTAGTCAATATCAAATAAGATCCAATGTACCAATTTATAGCAGATAATATCCTATCAAAGCTAATAGATAAAAATATGTCTATTGATTAAATTTTCAATTTCAATGAAATACAAACTATTTTATTTGAAAGCAAAATTAACATTTCCATTGGTTGAAGGCAACTTGTTCTTGTAATAGTTTGAGTAAGTGGCGACCTTCATCTTAGCGTAGGTGGACCACTTGTATGCCATCCAAGAATTAGAATTGAAAAATATGGTATTGTAAATCCAAATAGATTAATTAATACACAAATTGGAATACTAAAAAGAGGCCATTAAATTTAGATAAGTAATTAATATCAAAATTGTGAGCCAAGAAGGATATACTAAAAAATATTAATAAATCAATTAGCAAATAAAGAATAAGAGATAAACCTATTAAAGTTATAAGTAAAAGCCTTAAAGAGAAAAAATGAAAATCTTTATTTTAAACAAGTTAGAGAAGAAAGGGGTCTGAGTGGAGGAAGCAATCAACCAAAGTTTAGTATATATAAGAAATTAACAAAGTAAGCTAAATAAGAGTACATGATAGTGGACAATTTGTACAAGTTGGAGGCATATCTATTACCAACAAAAATATTGAATTATGCTCACAAATGAAAAATGAATTAATTTTTTAGCAATCATAGGTAATATCCAAGGAAATTTTTTTAATGACAATTGATTTAAATACCTATGGAAGTTAGCCATGTACTTCAAGAAGGGACCTTTATTGGTGGAGATGGTAATTTAAAAGGATTTAATGCTTTAAGACCTTATAGTACTTTATACTTTTATTGTCAACTTTGAAATCTAAATATTGTTGTATTACCACTCATTAGAAGAAAAATTAAGCATTTAAGATGATTAAAGATAAGCAAAAAATATCTTCAATTTATTGCACAAGCATAATATTGAGCTTACTTATTGGAAGAACATAAAATTCTTTCTTAAATTATCATTAGTCATTGGGGAGTATAATAATAATTAGAAGCAGATATTAAAGATACTAATCAATAATTTTTTAAATAATAATTGAATAATCTAAATAATCTTTTATAAAAAGAAGTAAGTAGTATTTAATAAAAAAATTAATATACACCTTATTTATTATTATATCACTTATATGGTAGCTCAAAATAGATTAATGTATAAAATAGAATTTTTTGAATTTTGAGACTTAATGGTATTTGGCTTGGTAAAATCCTCCATAGAACTATCACTTAAGTTTGTTAACAATAAATTCACCAATTGGAAGATATCCAAGTTTGAATTGGCAGATAATAAAAAAATTTTGGAATAATAGGACTTATTCAAAAAACTGAAAGATGAATCATTTTTGATAAAGAAGACATTCTATTGGATTTTCAAGAATCACATTCATAATTCTATGGTGCCTATGATGCCTCTAGAGGGCTTACAACATCAACAAAAATTCAAAAAAAGTATTTTTCTACTAATTGAAATGTTCACTCATCTCAACTTTTGTAATTGCTCTTTGATGTTATATCTAGTAGAAGGACCAAGACATAGACTTTGTATAGTATAATTGATCAATTATTCCATAGAGATTCAATAATAGAACCAATTGTATTTAGACTTATACCAAATTTTTGGAAACTTATAGGCATCACCAAGATTATTTGTATTTCTAAGTAGCCATTTTTTAGGCAATATTAAACTGATGGTATTTGGATTACCAAATGGTTATTGTTATTTGAGTAAGAGGTTGATATAACTAAGATATGACAATATTTAATAAGCTCTATTATATATCTCTTAAAAAGATCCAACTTTTGGAGCTAATATGTATGACCCAATTCTTTCAAGACATTGATTTGGTATTAATTGATGATTTGAATCTTAGCACTAAGAAGACAATGTCCAATTATACTAAAAATCAAGAAATATTCATTTAAAAAATAAAATTTTAAAGACTTTCTAATTTTTAAAATAAGATGGATAAATTAAAAGCTATTAAAAGCTATTGAAAGAGAGGAGGCTCAAAGACATATTCAATTTAGTTCATCTACCAATACAATGTTATATTATAACACGGCTATTAGATGAAAGAAAAAAAAGATTATATTATAAAAGAGCTTAATTAAAATTATAGTAGAAAATTATTTTAGAAAATATAAATAAAAGATAGGAAGATAATAAAAATATTTAATATTAATGCTATCTTTTTATAAAAAATTCTTCTACTTACTTTGTAAGATCATAAATAAGACAAAATAAGATAGATTAGCAAAAATACTACTACATGTATCTTAAGATCAAACTAAAGGATAGTTTTCAATAAAAATTATCTACTAAAATCTTGGATTGATACCCAAGAAGGATTGGTTATGAACCAGGATCAAAATAAGATCCAAAGATACAAAGCTATTATCATGTGGCATGATTTTTAATTTAAAAATACATTAGATATCTAATTGTAGAGAGTTTACCTATAAATTATTGGCTATGCTTTGATAAGTTGTTTATCTTTAATAAGAAGGACAAATAAATATTATAATATTTTAAAAAATATATATTGTATTAATAAAAATCTCCTTATATTTAAATAGGATTGTATATAAAGTTTTTCTATGGCATTTAAGAAGTCTTTAATATTATTTTTTATACCAAATCATAACAAACTAATTTTTGATAAATTAAATTCTCAATAACTTCTAAGAAAATCTTTTTTTTTTTTTCACAAAATTATCTTTATATCAAAAATATTATTATAGCTCCATATATCCATCTTTTCACCTTTATAAAGTCTTAGCTTTTAAAAATCCCTTTAGTTTGTATAAAACATTCAAATCATAACAAAACCCTTTAATATCTTATTCACCTTCAAAAGATTGATTTCTTCTTGAATTTTAAGATCCAATAATTCTTGATCTATTTGTTCAATTTTTGTCAAATTTTTCCAAAGTATAGCTTATATCTTTGAATTTTATTATAAGAAGATTCGACTATAGATTTGCTTTTGGTCATTTGATATCTCAAAAATTCTAGTAGGTGCTTAAAACCCTAATTTATAGACATCTAAGTACTATTTTCTTCATATCTCAAAAATCCAAAATCCTATTATCACAAAGTTTTTGTATAAAATTTTATAATATGAATATATATAATTTTAAAAATTTTGGGCCAAAAATTTGTCAAATTATTTAAGATAGGGCTCAAAATACAACCATTAATTAAATAGATTGCTTATTATCTTAAGATTGCAAGCATTAACTTCAAATCCTAATATCTCCTTCATTCTAGTTTAAAAATCATTAAACTATAGATATAAAGTATAGCCAAGAAAGTGCTCTTTCCAATTCTAGTTGCAAATTTTTTATTGCTTTTTGTACATGTAAGTTATATTCCAAAGAAAGATAGTAGGTATAAATTCAACACCTTAATTTTTTGCGCCTATATCTTATCCATAAAAACTCCAAATCACTTAGTTTTTGTACCAAAACCATAATCAAAAATCTAAACTTGGTGATCATAACCTCTAATGTTTAAATGCCCTCAAAAGAAAAATCCTAATTCCTAATAAGGCCTTAGGTAGCCTCTTTGAAGCCCTTTGGATATGACTTTTGGCCAATAGAAATAGGAATTTCTATCATCTATCTCCAATCATCCACATAGATGGTCTAATTAGTCCTTTAGATACTAAAAATCCTTTTCTTATCCTTTTTTAAATAAAGTTTACATAATATGTATTCTAAATATCAAATAAAATAAATAAAATAAGATTTCAAGAATCACCAATATTTAACAAAGATGACTCAAAATATATAAAAGTTATTATCAATATAAAATGAATCTCAAAAGTTATTATTAAAAAATAGATAAAGTTGTATGAACCTCAATAATAGTCTTTTTAAATATATTCTTTTTAAAATAATAATTTAACCATATTTTATAATCAATTAAAATTCTTTAATATAGCTCTCATTTAGCTATACAATAAATTATATGTTAAATATATATACACATTATTTTCACATGGTAGCTGAACTACAACATGACACCATGCACCTATGACAGAAAGAGGATTTTTTTGTTGATTGGAGAGTGAAATTAAGGAGCAAACTTGATAGGATTTATTTAAATATTAGGTTCATGGTTATTTTTTTGGATTTGTAAATATAGTTGTGTTAAATGTGTTTTGTGAATTTGAGCTTAATCAAATAGTTAGATTAAAGGTTATTATAATTTAAATAGCTTAAGATCTTAAAAATTAGATTTTAAAAGTTAATAAGGATTTTCTATGATTTTGAGCAATCTGCTAGTTAGATTAAAATGGTTTTTTTAAAGCTAATAGTTGATTTAGTTTTTAAATTTTATGAAAATATTTAGAACAATTGAATAATGAAAAAAGAGCTATTCATACTAAAAGATTGACATCAAGATTGGAAAAAGAAGATAACTAATATTTGAACAAATTAGCAACTTTTTCTTATAATTAGTAAGTTTAATTTTCTTCAAATTTTATATGCTTATTATCAATTATTATATTGGAAAGCATAAAAATTTTGAATTAAGATCAATATTTAATGTAATAATTGTTGAGGTTTTAAATTTGTTATAGGATTTGATTAGAATAAGTTAAGATTTGATTGAGATTTTATTAAAGTTATTTAAAGTGTCTTTAGGATTTTATTAGGATTTATTAGAATTGATTAAAATTTGATTAATATTTTTTAAAAATATCTTTAGGATTTTATTAAGATTTGTTAGGATTTTGTTAATGATTCATTAAGATTTATTAGAATTTATTTGAGATTTTATTAGGATTTTATGAAGATTTATTAGGATTTATTTAGGATCAATTAAGATTTTATTAAAATTTATTTAGGATATCTTTAGGATTTCATTAGAACTTATTAGAATTTATTTAAAATTTTATTAAGATTTTTTAGAAATTACTTAGGATTTATTAGGATTTACTTAAAATTTGATTATAATTCAATTAAGATTTATTTAAAGTTTGATTTGGATTTATTTTGATTTGACTAAAATTTGATTAGGATTTGATTAGGATTTTATAAGATGTATTAAGATTTTATTTAAAATTCAATCAAATTTTTTTTAGGATTTTTTAGAATCACTAAGATTTCTTTAGGATTTTTTTGAATTGGTTAGGATTCTTAAAGGATTTAATTTAGATTATTAAGGATTATTTAAGGTTTATTTAGAATTAATTAGAATATAATGAGATGTATGTAGAATATTTTAAAAATTGATAGAATATACTTAGGATAATTAAAAGCTTACCTAAATTATTCAAGGTTATAAAAAAGATGTTTCTGAATACCTTATATGTTGTTTTGGGTTGTAAATCTAACTTCAAAGTAAGATCAAATCCTTCCATGTCCAGATGTCCAATGCATTTTTAAGTTGATTTATATATTATAATAACAATGAAAATTTAGTCTATAGAGTAAAATGTTTGTGGGAATACAAACAAATAGGAAAGAGACTATACAAACATCCTATAGTCTTATCAATAGATGTAAAATTTTTAATTTTTAAATTTTAGTATCTAATTTGATTAATTAGTATCTATTTTGGTTACTAATAGGTTATTAGGAGTTTAATTCATATTGAATAAATTATTAATATTTGATTATAATTCTTATAATTAAAATATTATATAATTAAGAAATCCCATTAAAAAAAATACAGTCTAGTTGGAAAGGTGTTATCAACCAAGAAGAATTAAAAATTTATTAAATGAATACATCTTCTTTTTCAAATAATAATTTTTATTTTTATTTTTATATTTGTATTTTAAGCTTAATATTATAAAATATTCATGTAATTATCCAAAAAAGTAATATAATAACCAATTAGAATGTATTCCAAAGATTGATAGTAATTGTATTAATTCTTGAAAAGATAATATTACAAGATCAAGAATCAAGAAATCATCTTATTAGTATTGTTTAGAAGTCAAGTTATCAATTAGAATTAATGCATCTTATTAATTGATTGGTTTTTTAGAAAATAAATAGATCTTATTTTGAAACAATTGTTAGAATTGATCCAATTAATTTACTGTTGCTATTTGGAAGTTTGGCATGTAAAAAAACTAATTCTATAATGATCTTCACTCCAAATTCTTCAAAGATTTTATAAAGCTCACTCAATAGTGGTTTATCTATCAATTGATATCAATATCATGTTGTAGTTCAATTATTATATAAAAATGATAAATATAAATATATATATATATATATATATATATATATATATAGATATAATTTATTATGTAGTTGAATAAAGGCCATATTAATGGATTTTAATTAGTTACAAAATATGGTTAGATTATGATTTTAGAAAGAGTCTATTTAAAAAGACTACTATTAAAGATTGTATATTTTTATTTTTTATTTTTGATAGTGACTTTTGAGGTTGATTTTATATTGATGATAATTTTTATATAATTTGAATTATCTTTATTAGACATTGGTAATCTTTGAAATCTTGTCTTATTTCTTTTATTTGATATTTAGGATATATATTATGTAAATTTTATTAGAAAAAGGATTGAAAAAGGATTTTAGTGCCAATAAAAGTAATTAGGCCATCCATATAAATGAATAGAGATGGATGATAAAAATCTCTATTCTTGTTTGCTAAAAATCATGCCTAATAGATTTTAAGGAAGCTACTTGAAAAGAGATTATAGATTTTATTAGAAATTAATAAAAATATAACTTATTAAAAATTAATTATTTATAATTTGATTTAAAAAAATATATTAAAAAAATTTTAGATGCCATAGAAAAATCTTATATATAAATCTATTTAAATATTTTTATTAATATAATATTATTAATATAATATTTTGTTTTCAATATTGTTGTATTTATTTGTCTTCCTTATGAAAAATAAATCATTTAATTAAAGCTTGGCTGATAAATTATAAGTAAATTTTCTATAGCTAAATATTTATTATATTTTTAGTTTAAAAATCATGCCATACGACACAGCTGTCATGTTGTAATTCCTTACAGTATGTAAAAATTAGTTAAAATGTATAATATGTTCTAATATGTGTTAAAATGGTCGATAAAATATTTAAAAGAGTTGATATAAGAAATTTTATTTTGATTTTATTTACTTAATTTGATTATGGCATTTATATTATATAGGACCTAAATATTTAATATGAAGCCTTGAGAGGAGATTGGAGGCCAAAGATGAAGAACTAAACTATTCAGAGGCTTATTTGGAAAGATGAAGGCAAAGAATGGATGAATAAAGGCAAGGGGTGAAGCTCTTTATTCCTATTGGTCAATGGTCATGCCCAATATGCTTTGAGGTGGTTGTTTGCAAGGAGAACAAGGATTTTGGAGATTTCAAGGAAAGCATTTGGAAATCAAACACTAGGATTAGAAAGCTTGTTTTTTTTAGTATAATTTTGGTATAAGAACTAAGAGATTTGGAGTTTTTATGAGAAAAAAGTAGGTGCTTGAAGTTAAAGTATACAAATTGTACCTACTATCACTCTTTTGAGGATTCAAGGAGTTTTATAAGAGCTTTTGGAGATCAAAAGATTCAGCTAGAGAGGTGATTTTAAGATCTACATCTAATATGAAAAAAAATTTACATTTAGAATTCTAAAGAAGGAGATATTGGGAGTCAAAGACAACAAATTGAATTCCAAGGCAGTATGTAGACTATTTTGTTGATAGTGATGGATTTTGCCATATCTTGAACTTTTGGACGAATTTTTGTCTAAAATTTTTCAGAAAGATGTATTATTATGTTAAAAAGCTATAAATCAAAGTATCATAGCATTTAGACTTTTAGTTGTGAGATATGAAGAATTTAATACATAAGTATTTGTAAACAAAGGTTTGAAGCTATTGTTAGGATTTTAGCAAAATCTAAAGATTGGTAAAGAATCAATAATTGAAATTTGTAGTGGTAGTTTTTAAAAGTATATTAGTATTTTATGTAAATTTTGAGTGGATTTGGACAAATGGATTAAAAGTTATGGATTATTGAAATATTAGAAAAATTTCCTTCCTATGGATGAATGAGGGTTTTAGAATATTAGTTATATTTTGAGTATTTTGAAGAAATAAGACTTATGTATTGGGTATAATAGCCCTATAAAGAAGTCTTTTATTATTTTGGATCTTGGTTGAATAATTAGTAGTAGCTAGAAGCTCAACACTTTCTTGAGGCAAATTCTCTCTACCACAACATTGCCACAATACATTTTTGAGAATGTACCCACTTTGGAAATATTCAAACAAAGATTTACTAGGATAGTCAATATATACACCAATTCTTTAATCTTCTAACCTTTATAGATATAATAGTCTTAGGCTATTATGCTCATCAATCCCATTGCATATGGATCAATTTAACTATAAAAATTGATTTGTTCTTATTAAAAAAGACAAATAATACAAAGATATTACAAAAGAGAATTTATATGAATAAACCCTCTTATATTTAAGTTGGTTTGTACAAAAAGCTCAAATTTGCAATAAAATCCTTTAATACCTTATTCACTTGCATGGACTTATTTCTTTCTAAACTATAGAATTCAATAACTCTTGATCCAACTATTCAATTTCTATAAAATTTTCTCCAAAGTCTAGATAATATTCTTAAGCTTCACTAAAAAAATAAATTGACTAAAATTCGATTTTGATTTTCCAATATCTTAAAAATTTTAGAAGGTACTTAAAACCCTAATTTAGAGATACCTAAGCACTATTTTCTTCATATCTCACAAACCCAAAATCTTAATGCCACAAAATCTTTGCATATAGTCTTGTGACATAAATATATAGACTCTTAAAAACTTTTAGCCAAAAAATTATCAAGTTGCTTAAGATATAACTCAAAACATAACCATTACTTAAGCAAGGTCACTTACTGCCCTATGATTACAAGCACTAACTTTACCTCCCAATATTTCTTTCTTCCTAGCTTGGATTTTATCAATCTATATACAAAAGATATAGCCAAAAAAGTGTTCTTTTCAACCCTAGTTGCTGATCTTCTATTTCTTTTTATACACACGAGTTATTTTGAAAAGAGTGATAATATATATAATTTCAACACCTTAACTTTGAGCGCCTATATCTTCTTCATATATAGTCCAAATCACACAATTTTTGCACCAAAACCATATCCAAAAATCCAAACTTTCTGATTTTAGCCTTTGGTATTGAAATCCCTTCAAAAAAAATCCTAATTGCTAATAAGTCCTCAGGTAGCCTCCTTGAAGCCAATAAGAATAGAGACTTCTATCAACCATCTCTATTTATCCACATAGATGGCCTAATTACTCCCTTTCACACTAAAAATCTCTTTTTAATCCTTTTTTTAATTAGATTTATATAATATGTATTCTAGATCTCAAATAAAAGAATTAAACAAGATCTCAAGGATCACCAATGTCTTACAAAGGTGACTTAAGATATATAAAAGTTATCATCAATATAAAATCAACCTCAAAATCACTATCAAAAGAAAATAAGGTTGTATAAATCTTAATAATAGCCTTTTTACTAGATCCCTTTTAAATTAATAATCTAACCATATTTTATAATTAATAAAATCTACTAATATGCTCTTACTTAGTTCTATAGTAAATTATACATTAAATTTACATGTATAATATTTTCATATGATAGCCAAATCACAACATGATACTATTGGTCTAAGTGAACAAGTTAGAAGCATTAAAAACTACCTTTCTCATATTAATGACTTACTATGGATCTTTTGCATTTTCGACACATGGACCAAACATGGTTTATAATGCTACTTTTCAAATCTAAGAAGAATCTACTATTAATGAACAAGAATGAGCCATGGCCTTTTTTACAAGCACTATAACAATTCATGACCTCACCAAGGATCAATATTGTCATATAGTAATATGACCATCAAAGAAAAGAAGAAATGAATAATTATATTATAAAAGAATTCAAATGAAAATATTTTAATAAATTATCTTAGAAATATAGATAATAGATAAGGAGGTAGTAAAAATTAAAAAATGCTAATACTGCCTTTTTATATAAGAGGCTTCTACTTACTTTATATATATATATAAATAAAACAAAAAAAATAAATTAGAAAAATAAATGATGTGGACATCTTTTAGAAAGAATTAATAATAGATTTTAGCAAAATTTATCTCAAAATACTAAGAATTGATATCTAAAAAGGACTAATTGTGAATCTAAATTGAAATAAGACTTTAGAGCACAAAATTGTAAGCCTATGGCAAATAGAAAGTTTTTTAGCAGATTGGAGAATGGGATTTAAGAACAAACTCTAGAGGGTTTCTTTAAGCATTATTTTTGAGTGATTTGAATAGATATTGACTTTGTAAGAGCTTTATAAAATTATGATTGATTCCAATGACTTTGATTTGTATAAAATAAAAAGAGATTTAGATTTTTTAGTATTTTATGAATTCGATTACAGATCTATAAGTGAAATTTTGTAGATTTGTGATTGTAATTGTATTAAGTGTATGCTATAGGTTTGAACTTAATTAAATAGTTTGATTGAAGGATATTAAAGTTTAAGTGGATCAAGGTCTCAAAAATTAGATTTTAAAGGTTAATAAGGATTTCTAAGATATCTAATAATCTATCAATTGGATTGAGGTGAAAATTATTTGTATGGATAGTATACTTAATTTTTTACATATTTATAAATTTTGGAAGCAATTGAATGGTACAAAAAAGAAATATCAATATTGGAAGATTAGTATCAAGGTCGGAGAAAGAAGCTGGCTTATATCCAAGCAGAGTTTTGAATTTATTTTCTATTTGGAGGGTTGGATCTTCTTCAAAAAATTTATACATATTATTAATTTAATTTTTAAAAGATGTGAAAATTTTGAATCAAAATGAATAGTTTAATTGTTAGCTATTGAGATTTTAATCTATTATAGGATTAGTTAGGATTTAATTAAGAATTATTAAGATTTTATTAAAATTTATTAAAATTTATTTAAAATTTGATTAGAATTTGATTAAGATTTAATTAAGATTTAAAAATTAATTAGAATTTGATTAGAATTTATTTAGGATTTAGAATTTAGGATTTGATTAGGATATTATTAGGATATTTTTAGGATTTAGAATTGATTAAAATATAATTATGATTTAATTAGGATTTTATTAGAATTTTATTAAGATTTATTTAGGATTTAAGATTTAATTAAGATTTGATTAGGATTTGATTAGGATTTTATTAAGGTTTATTTAGGATTAAGAATTTGATTAAAAATTTGATTAAGATTTGATTATAATTTTTATTTTTATTATTTAAAAAAATTATTTTAATTTTTTTAAATTTTTATATTAATATTTCTTTAGAAGTTTTTTTAGGATTTTTTTATTTTTTTTATAATTAATTAAAAATATAATTAAACTTCTTTAAAGATTAAGCATATTTATTGATCTTTAATTATAATTTATATATAATTCTATTAGAGGTGTTAGGACTTGTTGTTGCAATTTCTTTTTTATCTTCTATAGCCAAGTGTCTAATGCATTTTTAAGCAAGACTTCACGTAATATGATAATGTTACTTTTTGTTGAGCCAAACAATTGATTTTAATACCTTGATTTGAATTTGTAGCATCTATTTTGTTATGCAAGAACATCAATATGACCATCTACTTGTTTTAGGAGCAAACAACAATACTAAAGGGTAGTGGAGCCACAACTCATTGAAGTAGAAGAATCTATGCTACTTTTTTATTTAAAGTCGCATATAATAGAAGAATTTCATACTCAACGTATTTTTCTTACTTTGGCTTAAGACTTTGAAAAAATAGAGGCTTAAGAGATATTCTTGCGAGTCTTTTTGCAAGGTACTTTGTGTTCCATAGACATGGTCAATTTGGATAGAGATAATGGTGATGAAGCCTCTTCATTAGCTGCAAGTGAAGATGTTTGAGGCATGGGAGTTTCCTTTATTGTAGATTAGCAATTAGAGGCTATGTTGGCATATTGTGGTATTTTAGTGGTGGAGAAGGAGACATAGAGTTTGATGATTGGCTATTGGAATTGGAGCTATATCTTATTGATATCATAGTATAAAAAATACGAGCTTTTATTTACTCATATCGTAATTGTTATGCTTTTAGTTTTAATAATCTGGAATAATTTAAAGGAAAATTAATCCATATTTAATTAGAAGATGACCATCCAATATTTTGATAATCTTATAGGCTTAATTTGTCAAAAAAAATTGATGTACAGATTTTATTTCAAGAGTTATTAATTATTGGCTTAATTAAGCTCTCCAATAGAAAATATGCTTATACAATAATTATGCCTTTTAAGAAGGATATATTTATTAATTAGACAAAGAAAAAAATTTATGGAAATTATTACTCAATTAACCTTTAATACCTTATTCACCTATAAAGAATTGATTTCTTCTTAAACTTTAGGATCAAATATCTCTCGATCTAATTGTTTAATTTTTATCAAATTTCTCAAAAGTATAGCTTACATTCTTAAGTTTTATTATAAAAATAAATCAATTACAAATTCACTTTTGATCATTTGATATCTCAAAAAATCTAGTAGATACTTCATACTCTAGTTCATAGACATTCTAGCATTATTTTCTTTATATCTTCAAAATCCAAATGCCATAAAATAAATTTGTATAGCTTTATAATATAAAAATATACACTTGAAAATTTTGAACCAAAATCTTGTCAAATTGCTTAAGATATAGTTCAAAACACAACCACTAATTATGCAGGTCATTTTAGATTGTAAGAACTAACTTCAACTCCTAATATTTCTTTTATTCTAGCTTAGAATTCAATATGCCATATATATAAAGTGTAGTCAAGAAAGTGCACTTTCTAATTCCAATTGTCAATCATTTATTGCTTTCCATATACATGAATTATACTCCAAAGAATGATAGTAGGTACAAAATCAAGACCTTGATTTTAAGCACTTATATCTCTCTTACAAAAATTCCAAATCATTCAATTTTACACCAAAACTATATCCAAAAACCTAAACTTATTGATCCTAACCTCTAATGTTCAAATTCCTTCCAAAAGTATAATCCTAATTCTTAATAAGTCCTCAAGCAGCTTCTTTAAAATCCATTAGGCATGACTTTTAGCCAACAAGAATAGAGATTTTTATCATCCATCTCCATTTATCTACATAGATGGCCTAATTACTTTTATTAGCACTAAAATCCTTTTCTAATCTTTTTTTGAATAAAATTTATATAGTATATATCCTAAATATCAAATAAAAGAAATAAGACAAGATTTCAAGAATTACCAATATCTAACAAAGGTAATTCAAAATATATAAAAGTTATTATCAATATAAAATCAATCTCAAAAGTCACTATCAAAAATAGAAAATAAAATTATACAATTCTTAATAGTAGTCCTTTTAAATAGACTCTTTCTAAAGTCATAATCTAATCATATTTTGTAATCAACTAAAATCCACTAATATGGCTTTTATTCAACTATGCAATAAATTGTATATATATATATATATATATATATATTTTTTTTTTCACATAATAATCAAACCACAATACAACACCACAAGACCAAGTCAAATTGATGTCAATATCAAAGGAATTATTTGATATGGTGTAATCTTCTTAAATATTCAATACTTTGGATTTGTGATGTGATTATCATTAGTTACCATTATTGGTGGATGATTGGATAAAAACAACATTTTGGGGAGTTAATCATGGTAGCAAGAATCAATTCTATCATTGAAAATATCTTCCATTTGGTCTCAATAACACAAAGCCTTAATCCAATCATAGACACAATCCATCATTTAAAAATATCATCATTCCACATGCTTAACAGGAAACCACCATGGCTCTGCAGGGCAGTGCTGACTAACCAAGTAATAAAGAAGCCACCAACTGGGATTTCAAAAATTTCAAGCCTTGAGACCTGCCCACCTGGATGTCCTGTTAAAGCATGCACCTAATTAACGCTCAGCAATGCATAATTCCATAAGTCGTCTATTAACCTGCCGATAGACCATTCTAATCACTACGGCTACAGCGACATTGGAAAGATTGTCGCCTTAGAATAATCCTGGTTTTTTTTGCTTTGCACTTAAGTATTTCCTTCCGTCAATATGTTTCCTTGCCTGAATCAACTCCAAGTTAGCACTGAATATGGACTTCTTGCAAGAGCACAATAACACTCATGATTGATGAACTGATTGTAGCACATCTTGTCAAATGGACAAGCCACCTGTAACCTAGGTGGGAACACCTAAAAATATGGAAACACCAACTATAACAAAACTGCGAACTGAAAAGAGCTGGAACGATTTAGTTTGAAAGCTTGAGAGCACTAATGGTAAGCACAAGGCCTGGAACGCTCTTTATTGCAATTATGAACCATGAAACACCAAAAGTAGTGAGTTCACGAATCTATATTCCAGGCATGGATGATACATCTGGCAACAACATGAATAACGAAGCAACTAATTGGGCAAGCCTGCTAGGAGACTTCTTGCTACACACAGAAGGTTGACCCAATACTGGACCGCTCTTCTAAAGGATGGCAAAGAAAGCGCCACCACAGTAGAAAACAGAATACAACTTCTGATTCCGATGTCTGAATCTGACTACCCACCATGTAACCAAGTACAATGGCAGAAAACTCTGCCATGTCTGTACAAACAAAGTAAGTCTTCAATGGAGAAGAAATTGGTTATGAAACCTGAATCATCGGCCTTTTCCCCAGCCACTTTATCTCACGATCCATTCGGCCAGTCAGCATCAAGATAAACATCTTATAGTCGCAAATCAAGGACCATATTGGATGACCGAAAGAGGCTGGTGTATTCCCTTCAATGAAGAAATGGCTGTACCAGGCAAGCCCGTACCCAAACATAGGAGCGAAGAACAGGAGCCACCATTTTATTACAATTCCAGCTATCAAAAACAGAGTCGCGCATCCGGTTGCACAGAAATGCCATCTCCGTGTCGATGCATTTGAATGTTGGTTGACATAAAAAGGCCAATATTCTTCAAAATTTCTGAAGTGCATTTTTATCGATACTCCGTTATCACAAGGTCACGTTGCCGGTTCTGATGAGTCCCTGCTGGCAGATTCAATGTACGTAAAGCATCATGTCAATTTTCCTTCCTTACTGTAGCTAAGACACGAAAGAACTATCAATGTGCAGTCCTGAACTTCATCGCTCTAAAGTAGAGTGCCGAATCAATGAAAACCTAACTATACGTCTCAAAAGTCACATACGCAACTGCAAATTATGCGCTAGGGCCGTGGATTAAAAAATAATTGATTAAGTCAGGTTCACTACACACATTTAGGTCGTAATTTGTAAAAAACGGATTGCAGAATACCCCTTGAAGACGAAAAATGTGCTAAAAGTAGCACGGATTGTGAGGAAATAACCAAGAAACAGCGATAAACTGAAATCAAAGTAGCCTTACATGCAGACCAGATATTGAAGAATCTACGCAATCAGAGCAGAAAAAACGAGCTTAGAATTTGCTTCAGCAGCTACTGGAAACCCTAGGTTGCAACGTCAATCTCGTAAATGTCCGCTACAGCAAGTGGGTGACGCCAAGTACACAATTCTATTCACACCAGTACACGAGTTGATACATTAGGCACTCAAGAAAAAATTGAGGGAATCACCAGATGACGCAAGAAGCCATAGTAGAGGGAAATGGGACGGAACCGTGCCCATGTTTAGGGCTCCTCACCTGCTTAATTTACACGCCACTTCTGCACTCCACCCGCGACGTAAGCTTTACGATGCCTGCGACTCAAGCCTGAATGTCACGAAGGTGATTCCAGCTGAACATTAAATTCGGAACCAAGGGTGCGTAGCCACTGCGATAACACCTCAACAAAGCCATAGCCATAAACCTAACACGCGAACCCATTGCCACACACCAATTCATCGCAAGAACCCAAGTGCCAGCATACCCAAATTACGCGCGTGATCGCAAACCCATCGTCAGAACCCCACAATCCATTCAATACACTCCCTCCTGATTGGATTCCGTCCCACAAATTGGATATTCACGAGGACCATCCAATAAGTGCTCACGACCTTCCTGCAAACGAATGCCACCAAGAGGGGAACAAAAGCAAAGCAAATCACCGGTAGGCCCTGCGTCTACAACATTACAACCAATCGGGCTCAGTGGAAGAGCAACGAAAGGAGAATCCGCGGGATGGATCCTCGGAGGAAGAGGATCCTGACAAACGTGGGAGGGGAATCGAGGTGGGGCATGGTCGCTTTTTCGGCGACGGCCATCCCTCCAGAAGAGCATTAGCATTAGCATCAGCAGTAACAGCAATCGTGGAGCGGGGCCCTTCGATCCGCAGCTTGTTTACGGTGCACAATGGCAGTGCGACTGACGAGGAGCGAGCGCTGTTCATTCGAGCACCGCATGGCACCGGGATTCCGCACCTGGTCGTGCAAAACCAGCGCCATACCCCCCCCCCCCCCTCCCCCCCCCCTCTAAAATTAGCTTACGTGGCATTCTTAGGGTTAAACTAGCACCTCCCACCTCAACTCTGCCCGCTTGTTTCCGTTTCCACCTTATATTCCTTGTTGCTTTACTTGTTGGGCTCAAGAGGTGATTTGGTGTGGACATTCCTCAGATTTTTCTGCATGAAATGGTTTGAAAAATGTTTAGTGTGAGTTTGGAGGCATGTTTGTTAATTGCAGGCATCAAGCATATTTGAAGGATCAATAAAATATTTTCTAAGAATATATATATATATATATATATAGATTTTTTTTTTAAACATTAAAGTACAATCAAATGTTTTAAGTTTGACACTCCTAATTGACATCAGATCAATCTCTATTTTGGAATCAACAATGGTATCATTTTTATTTTTATTTTTAGGAAGGTACCAATGTATTGTAAATATTGCTTTTGAGCAAAAAGAGGTGAAAATTTTGAGCAAGAATTCTAAAGCCACTAAACAAATATGTTATTTTGACTTCAATAGTGGTGATATAATTAATATTGGAATATATAAGATATTTAAATTTAATTATCTCTCATTTTCTTATCACATTGTTTATAAATTTTAGTAAATTCTCCAAGTGCCTCTAAGTGCATACATAGATTAGCATTATTCCAATTGATAATGACTCTCTTTTATAAAGAAGCAATTTGATGCAATTTAGAAAGTCCTCAATACCTACCATGAGAACATGGATTTTGGTGGATTGTAGAAGCATCTCATATTTACTACAATCTAGACCTTTTCTACAATAGTCTAAATTTTTTTAGAAATGAGACAAAGAAGTGATTATGCCATGATGATCTTCTACAACATTATTCAATTTAAAGATTGTATTAGTATACTTTTTCTTTTTTCCAACTAAAAAATTGAGGTGAATCCAATCTAATGCATCAATATACTAAATTTATATAATAGACCATAACACGAATAATATTCAAACTTTTGGCCTTCTTTTGGTAGGTACAATACATCTTCTAGCAAAATATAAGAATGCAATCAATTTTATGCAATCATCTATAGAATTTTGATTATTATTGAAGATGTTATACAATACAAAAATTTATGTAAGTTAGTAATTTTCTATCTTTTAAAAATATATATAGAATATCTTCTTCTATCTGCAATACAAAGTGACAAGTTAATTTGTATATTTTTAATTGTGAATTAATACCTATACATTGTAGAAATATTTTTGATATTACAAAATTTTTAAATTATTTTACATTAAGTGCAATAAGCAATGGTATTGAATTAAATAAGTCATTAAAAGAATTTAAGTAAGCTCATTCATATCTTAAGATGCTACATTATAATTGATAATTTTACTATTAGCTTTGTACTTTAGCACCAAAGTTAAATTGCCAAATGCTGTTACGGACATACTTTAAGTCACCACATTCTAAAATCTTCCGTAGTCTTCTAAAAACCTCCCATAGTCTTTTAGAATCTTCTATAGTTTTTTAGAATCTTCTAGAATCTTTTTTAGTCTTCTAAAATCTTTCATAGTCTTTTAGAACCTTCTAAAACCTTCTTTGATCTTTCAGAACCTCTAGTAGCCTCTTAGAACCTTTTAAAATCTTCTTTAATCTTTTAAAACCTCTCGTAGCCTTCTAAAACCTTCTTTAGTTTTTTAGAACCTCCTATAGCTTTTTAGAATCTTCTAAAATCTTCTTTAGTCTTTCAAAATCTTCCATATTTTTTTAGAACCTTCTAGAATCTTCTTTAGTCTTTTTGAACTTGTCTTAGTCTTTTAGAATTTTCTTAATTTCCTAAAATCTTCTTTGTTCTTATTAATCCAATTTTTTGATCTTGCCTCCTATTTATACTATAAGGCCTATGTGTCATGGACACAAAATCTAGACTGGAAGTCTAAACAAGAAATTCAAGAAGAACTGGCAAGAACTGGATTAATCAGATGAATACAAAAACAACACCACATAGGTGAGCTAGAGCTCCAAGAGATGTGTTGTTGAGATTGAAGAACTCTTCACCCTCGACTCCAATATATATTCCTATCTAAGAAGCTTCTCAAGCAGCTTCCACCAACTAGGGAGCTTCTCAAGCAACTTCTACCAACTAGAAAGATGCTAGAAGGCTCTAGAAGATTCTACAGAGTTCTAGGAACCTTCTAGAATGTTCTAGAAGATTTTGATAAGTATGTCCTTGACATCACCTCCTCGTCTAGCTTTGAGGTCTCCGAGAAGACATTTGAAATATATACTCACAAACGTAGAAAATCAAAGATTTGACGTATAGTCTCTGCAATATACTCCAGTTGTTGTTCTCGAGACAAATGATTCATGGGTCCTTGTAGTCACCGATAATGACCAACACCTTCCACTTGAGACCATGCCTGAACTTCTGTGTCTTCATTATGGAAGCGACCTGAAAATATCGTTTCGCTACTACCTTCATCAGCTGGTTTAGCTTCAAAGACAATCACAAGTGACCTGTTACTTGGTATTCTTCGATGTCTTCTTGGCTCTTCTAATTTTTCATCTTGAGGTTAACGCTATGAGATACTTGGTTGAGATGGCACCACTAGTACAGTATCCACATTCTCACTAATCATATCTAAATACATCTTGAGATTAGATATCTTGACACTACAAAATACAACAAGTTAGGTTTTGATAAAACCTGGATCTCTTTTCTATTCATTTCTCTAAAGAAGGCTTCATCTTCACGTTTCATTAATGACCAGCTTTTGGTTTATTAGGATATTGTCGATGGAATTCCCGTACCTTTCGCGATGCATTGGCAAGATTTTTGGCCGATTTCCATGTTCGTTCATTAATATCAGAGCCGCTCCAATGTACCAAGTATTCTAATTTATTCCATCTTCGCCGTGAATCTAGTATCTTTTCCACCTCGTATTCTTCGTGGTTTTTAATTTTGATACTAGGTGGCGGACATTGTACTCTTCTAAGAAAAGACGATTCCCGATAAGGCTCTAACAGAGAAACATGAAAAATAGGGTGTACCTTCATAGCAGTTGGTAACTCTAGGTGGTACGCCACAGGATTGATCTGCTTTTGGATAACAAATGGTCCCAATCTCTGGTAGTCCAATTTATCACATGGCCGCTTGGTCTTGATATTCCGTCAAAGCAGCCATATTTTATCTCTAATTTTGAAATTAAGTGCCTGATTTTGAAATTTATCCGCGGATGTTTTGTAAGACTCTTGGGCAATTTGCAATTGAAGCTTCAATGTGGTTTGAAGCTCTGATAGCTACTTTACCAATCTTTCAACTGCTGGATTGTTATTCACTCATGGACTCAATAGATCAAGTTTTGGATGGTATCCATAGTTGGAAAAGAATGATGTTTTTTGAGTCAATCCATGAAGGGTGTTGTTATACGGAAACTCGGCTAGTGATAGATATGCAGTCCAATCATCTTGTTGATAGTTGATGTTGCATTATAAATATTGTTCCAAAACTTGATTCACCCATTCCGTTTGGTTGTCAATTTGAGGATGGAATGTCGAAGAAAGCTTGATGTCTACCTTCAATATCTTAAAAAAAGATCTCCAAAACTTTGATACAAATTGGATTCCTCGATCCGACATGATATCATCTGATAGACCATGATATCGATACATATTATCAAAGAAGAGCCTTGTTGTGTCTTTGCTTAACAATGTCTTTTTTACAAGGGATAAAATGTGCCATCTTCGTAAGTCAATCCACCACAACAAAGATGCTATCAAATGAATTCAATGGCGACAAGTCCGTAATAAAGTCCATGAAAACTGAAGACTATGGACGACACGGAATCGACAATGGCTATAAAAGTCTATAAGAGCAATGCCGAGGATTCTTGGATCTTGAAATAATATCATAAGAGAGGACAAAATCTATCACATCCTTCCACATTTGGGGCCACCTAAAATCTCGGGAAATGAATTTCAAGGTCTTGTTGTATCCAAAATGTCCCGCAGCTTAAAAGTTATGATGGGATTGAAGGACTTCGAGTCGTGCTGGCCCTTTTGGAATATACAACCGCTCTTCAAAGTATAAAAGATCTCCTTCGACATTGAACTTGTCATCATTGATATGCTGCTTGATATCAAGGGCTATTGAATCTTCAATGGTCGTGGCACGTACATGGCACGTACATGGTACTTTCTAGGCCGATAAGTGATAACAAAGTCAAAACTAGATAGCGACATATTCCATCGAGCTTGACGTCGATTTAAAACCCGAGTCGACATTAAATACTCCAGATTCTTGTGATCCGTGTATTCGGTCACCAGTGTCGTGATGTAACATGACTATTAGGTGAAAGAGTGTAGAAATAGTATATAATAGAAGATCTTATTTCAAAATTTTTGTTCTCATTCGTCTCACTTACTCTATCAATACTGCCCAGAGTAAATCTGTAAAAAGGAATTCGAATACAGGGAGAGACTATCCGCATTGAATTAAACTATTAGGGTCACATAACTAACTACCTACTGAACATTAGAGTCCAATGCACACGTACACGCTTTTCTCTAAAATACTATCGTCCACTCTACTGATTCTGCTATTCCGCAACTAAAGATACTTCATGACACAATCCTCCACCAATACTCCTACTGTAATCTTCTGTCTTCTTTTGAATTCATAACAACAATTGGCAATGTTATACCATTTCCACAAACTGCATACACCCGCTTCTTTCTCCAATCATTGGAAATAATTCCTCAACTACAACGTCTCTCGAAACAAATTTTTACTCCAATATTCTTCACCGCTCAACTCTCACAATCAATACGGCATGACACTCACATCTACAATCAAACTTCATTGACATAGCCGGTCTTCAACCTCCAATTCACCGCAAAGAACTTCACATAACAAACAATCATAATTTCTTACTCATCCACATATATATAAATTTTTTATTTTATTATTGTACTTCATCATTGACATGGTATAACCCTTTGGAATAGAATCCGGATCCTCCGCTGTCGTGAAGTAAATACATCCATATATAGAAACCTAACTTAACTATCTTTTCTTCAAAATTTTATTAAGTTCTTTCTTTCTTCTTACCAATCTAAGTTTTTATATAGTTTAGGAAAAATTTCTCACTTTCTTTCTTTTTCTTTGGCTAAAATTTTATTTTATCTTTAATCTTAACTTTAACTTTGATTTAGCCTTGAAACTTTCTTTTATTTCTTTTATCTTTTTTCCAATCTTAGATTTTAGTAGATTCAAGGTTATATTTGTAGATATAAGGAGTTTTGACTTTGAGATTGAATTTAGGATTTTACCAAGGATAAATAGTAGATTTGGATGTCAATAGTCGGCTACCATTAATAGTGCTGACTTGGAGGATTAGATTTGGGGTTTTTATAACTTTAAACTATTAATTGTTGACTTGGACTTTGAAGACCTTGGCTGCGACTTCTTTGACGAGCTTGGAGGAGAAGAAGACCGGAATTTTTGGCAAATCCAGAGAGCTATTGAGAGAGAGCTTCTTCTTGGCATGAGTTTAGGTGGTAGAAACGCATGATTCGGAGCTTAGATGAGAGAGATATGCTTGTTTGAACTTAGACTACTAATATGACACCTATTGTCACTTTTCAGGGTATATTAGAAGTTTTAAGATACTAGCAAGAAATCGGAAAGTTGGATTAGAAACTAGACTTCAAGCGATACATTTTACATCCAAGAATTGATAGAAATGAATTTAGAATGAGTGAGTTATGGCTAGTTAAACCCAGTAAACTAAACTGGGGTTTTGAAGAAGTTAGATAAATAGAAGGGTGTGCTTTAAAATAGAACTTGAGTTTCAAGAAGAATTTGAAGCTCATTTTTTGTATACATATTACTTATATTATAAAGAGTGTATGTCTAAAATCTCGTATCAATTGAAACTTTGATTAGGGAGTAATGGCAAATTTGTTCTCAAGTATCTAGGGTTTTGACTTTTAAAAGTACCTGCTAAGGATTTGGTGATATCTAACGATCAGCAATGAATTCATAGCTCAAAATTTATGTGATGAAGATTAAAGGTATGAGATATGTTTTCCCAAATTTTGAGCTAATTTGATTGGCTGGATCTTAAATTATGAATTTTCAAGTTTCGGGTTGAGATTTGACTTCTAAAAGTATCTGCCAAGGATTTGGTGATATCTAATGATCAGCAATGAATTCAAGGCTCAAAATTTATTTGACAAAGATCAAAGGTATGAGATATGTTTTCCTAAATTTTGAGCTAATTTGAACAGCTGGATCTTAAATTATGAATTTTCAAGTTTCTGATTTGGTTTTTAGTTATATAATTACTTGCTAATATTTTGATGATATCTGGTGATCGGTAATGAATTCACGGTTGAGAATTTTTGTAAAGATGACTTAAGAAGTGAACTCTAAGCTTCCAAAATTTGAACTTATATAATTGGCTAGATTTTGATTTATAAATTTTCAAGCTTCTAGTTTGTTGATTTATTATACGCATGGTTTTGTGACTATAAAAGAAAAATTTAAGAAAGTTTGTGCATATTGGATCCAACTTGATTGTAAAGAGGGACCTTGCGTCTACCTAAAGCGGACTTTTGCCACGACACCGCTATAATCTAACAGAAGAAAAGAGAGAGAGGTAGCACCAAGCTTACCCCAGCTTAGAACTATCACAGTCTAGCCCCGACTCCCCCGTACTGAATCGATTTATACTTGCCCCGTCTATGTTAGCTGCTTCACAACCGATGATAATTACTTTTTTTAACTTCCTCATCCATTCTGCCTTCTAAATTGGCCATTCATTGGCTTCCTGCCTATTCTTAATCTTACAAACTATGTATTATAAATCCTAAAATTCCTACCCATTCTACATAGCCCCACTCCTAATTGTGCACCGCCCTCGCATACACAGAATTGGTAAAAACATTTGTTATGAAGCTGGCTCTTAAGATTGGGATGCTCCTGGATTCGTAGGAGGTTCTTCTACGTCTGGCCCTAATGGCACGTCCTCATCCTCCTCCGATAAATCGACATGGTTACTCTTCAACTGCGTTGTTAAATCTTCATTATCCGCTCCCAATTCCCAAACTTGAGCCTCCAATTGTAGAATCCTGGCATCTTTTGCCTCTAATTGGCACCCTTGTTGCTTCATCTTCTCTTCCAGCTCACAAGTACTCGAAACTGGTCAAACAAATACCTGTGGCCAAATGGCATTGGCCAAGTCGCCTTTCAATTTTTCCACTTCACCCTTCAAGGCACCAATTTCTGCCTGCAGATTATCCGTTCTAATTCTGTATTGGTCTCTCAATTCTACCTTTTCTTGTTCCAATTTTGCTACTTTTTCACGCTCTGCCTACAACTAACACTTCAACAAGTCCCGTTCCAAATCCCACATCCTGCAATTCTCTATTAATTCTTACTTTTGGCCGTTCAGGATTCTTTGAATGCGATCTTAATCATTCGCCTAATTTTTCTTTTCCTCTGCTAACTTCCACTCCACTAGTAGCTTGGATTCCGTCTTTATCCTAATTAGGTGACTTTGTTCCACAATTCAGCAGCTTTTCTCCATTATCTCCTTCCGGCTCAATTCCAATTGTTGTCTTAAATTTCCTTCCAGCTGATCCACTATAAGCTGCAATTGGAAAATTTGACCTAATATTACTTCCGTTATCGTGTTGCAGCACGTTTATATAGTGAAAGGTATAGATAAGAGTAATTTATATTTAATACTTGATTATCTTAGTTCAATAGGAACTTAAGATACTTAAGAAAAGGATTATGGAAGCCTCTTAGATTATTTTCTTGTTTTAATAGCTAACAGATAAAAGTTAGTTGTTAAAGTTTCCTTCTAGGCTATACAAACTCTATTACTGATTTTGAAAAGTCATAAGTTAATTAGAATAGGATAGAAAAGGAAAATAGTTATTATGATTGATACTAGGATTAAATTGAAAATAGGATTTAACTTAAAAATCCTTAAAATTAGTTGAATTGATATCCAAGGAAAGACCGGATATGAGACAGGGTCAAAATCAGACCTTGAGGGACAAAAACGACCTCCAAAGATAAGAGACAAAGACATTTGAAGATTGGCAATTAGAATTGGATAGCTAGCTTGAAAGGAGTTCCAAGGGTATTTAGCTTGGGACCATAGGATTTTGGAGGACTTAGCAATTGCTATTCAAAGTCAAAGTTTGTATTATTGATTTGGGTTTTTATATAAGACAATGATGGCTTGCATTGTTGAGTGATTCGTAAAATCTGTGAAGCATCTATAGTTCAAAATTTAATATTGTTTGGATTATTGGATGTGCTAAGTATATACAAAAATTTGTATTAATCTAGCAATGCAATTAGGAGATATTTGAGTTTAGATACAAAGAGTTGTTGGAAGTTGGCAGTTTAGGGTTGGATAGGGTTTCTGTGATAACTAAAGATCCATTGATTGAATCATCATAATTTTTTATATGCTAATAGAAGACTTTTAGATTGAGCTGCACATTAAGTTTGAGCTGAAGTTAATTGTATAAGAAGGAGAAATCACCATTGGAGTTTTTGCATCAATCTTCAAGTTGGCGGCCAAGTGTCATCAGTGCGCTTTTTGGGCGTTTTCTTGCAATTTGTAAGTTGGATTGGACTAAATTTTTTTTAAGCATGTAAAAGGCTTATACTAGCATGTGTATGCAAATTTTCACACTAAGTGGACAGTTTGATTAAAAATTATAGCTTGTCAAAGCTCATTGATTAGGATTAGGGCTTATAAACAAAAATATAAATTGCTTAGTTATAAAGGAAACGAGGTAATTGGAGTATATGTAAGGTTGATTTTACTAAGAGGAGTATTTTTAAACACTTTTGAATTGAAGCTCAAATTATATTCCTTATACATGGGTGAAATCTATTAGGGTTTCTTGAATATTTGCAAATAATATTTTACCTTCTACAACCAAGTGCCCGGTGCATTCCCGAACAAGACAACACGTAGTACGACACCGTGAGGCTCCCTCCTTCCAATATTCCAGTGTTCAAAACTGGGGCCTTTGTCACCGTTCCAATTACTATACGAATTGAAGCTCGTCCTGGTGTCATCTTCAAGATAGCCTCCTGTTCCCGCGATCTACTTGATTCCCTAATTTCGTGCACCACTATCCCTGGACTAACTAGTAGACTCCGCATACCTTAATGCGACATTGGAGAAGATATACTCTTGTCCCCTGCTGGTTGACTTAACATATGTGCAATAACAGAGTGCACATACTTAGAGCATAGCAAAGAAGCAAATTTATCCGTTTTCCACTTGGCTCCCATTTTTGCATGGATACGGGTTGTTACAAAGGCTGCCTAATTAAAGACCATGCCTTCAAGTGTTCCAATCGTAGCAAACAACAAGCGCTTGGATATGTACGTGGTATGCTGATTCAAGCCTAGCTGCTTTTGAACGAACTGCATCTACTCCGCAAGCTTTAGAGTAAGTGCCTCCGCGACTTTCCAGCCTTGATTCTTCTCAAAGGTCGTCATGTCGCCTTTGAAGTAACTTTCCGGTCTGAAGTCACTCGACACTTCGACTCCTATCGCTAATTCACATATTGATAAATATAATATCTTCTGTAAGATACTCTCATCGATTCCAATTAATCTCCTTTTACTACACTAGAACCATCCTCTGGGTTGTAATTTTCTATATACTCTACCACTACTTCTACATCAATTGGAGGCAAGTTATCCGATTCTTGCAAAAACACGTATATCTGTGTATTTCTAAAATCTCTCTGTCTTTGTAGAGACCAACAAATTTCCTACTTCATTGGCTCCATATTGGTGACCACCACGAGGAACGGCGATTGCAAATTACTCTTACTTCGCATGTTTTGGACATTCTCCTCTCTATCCGCAGCTCTCTTCGACCTTTCTATCGACATTGTATAGTGCTGACTACGTACTCTTTATTCAGACTAATCGTTACTTTCTGACAGTAGAACACTCTATATTTCAATAAGCATATACTCAGACAACCAAGCTCAAAATAGAATGCTAACGAAAACTCTCACTAAGTGCCCCGCTCCTGACCTTTTACTCGGGGTCTAAAGCAACAATTCTTAAACTAGTGTATCAAATCATTACTTCCGATTTGCCTGACTAGGCCGTATTAGGATCCAAAACTAACCATCAACCATTGTCGTGTTGTAAATCAAAACATAGTGTGAAAAACATAAAAGAATGCATTAAAATAAAAAGATTAAGATTAGAAGAAAGGTTGATAGAAAATTAGTAGTAAGAAGATACAATGGAAATTTACCTTGAAAAGTGAAATTTTTTCAAGTTAGTAAAAAAGAAAAGGTTGAGGAAGTAGAATAGACATGGGCTAAGAGGTCTTTTTGACCAAGAGGATAAAGAAGACCAAGAGGGAGATGACAAGGAAGGGTCGTGAAGAAGGAGGAGAGTTTTTTTTTGGAGGCATGGGATTTTTTTTTATAGGCAATATATGTTTTTGTATATAGAGGAAGCTTAGAGAGGATTTTAGATGCAAATTTTTGTAGGTTTGTAGTAGACAAGATAAAAAACTCATAGAGATAATTTTCATATCTTTTGATTAAGTATTAAGGGAGATATGAGTTGTGAAAGTTGCAGATGTTTAAGACTAAGGCAGAGAGGGTTACAAAATTTCGGGCCTTGGTTCTTGGAAACCACTTATACTTTAGTGGCAAAATTTTTTGGGTTTTTTTTCCTTATAGCGTTTGCTACTTTTTATCAAAATCTCAAGTCAATATGACATCTAAGCAAAGAATTATGAGTGAAATTGTAACCGGTTTGAATGAAAAAAGAAATAGAGTGAAGGTAGGGTTGAGGGTTTGTACGGGCAATGCATGTATGTGGATTTTTTTGGATATAAAGGAAGTTAGGAGACGAATTTGAGTGTGAAATTTGATAGACAAGATCTATGTAAGTTAAGGAAGAGATGAGTGCAAGTTTGATACTCATTAGTCTTATACATAAAATGTTATGCTCTTTCAAAGTGACAGGGGTCTATCTCCAAATCAGTGAAGTTTGAGAGAGCATAACTTTGTGATCAGAGTTGAATTTTGAGTAAAATTTGTTGAAATTTGTAGATATATGAGTCTATTAAGTTGTGCAAAAAATTAATTGCTATTGGAGTTATATTCGAGGAGTTATGAGGAAAGTTGTGGTCAGACTTAGAGTTGTTAGAAGGCAAAATTAAAGAAGAAGGATGGAACCTATAACTCAAGTTTGAAGAAGACTTTTGGAGAAATATTTGGAAGGTGTTTACAACATGATACAAGCTATAAGCCTACCAAATTTCAGCACTTAGGGCTTCTTTAATGAAGAGCAACAAAGGTATGAAACAAAGGGGGTCTAGAATCAAAGGCAGCATGGAGGGATTACTTTGACAACATGGTTCTCTCTAACCACATGAGCTATAATCAAAAAGTTTATGCATTTTGCTTCTTTACTCTCTTAAGTACCTTGTGTCCAAATTTTGCATCAATTGATGTGATATCCTAGAATTTATAAGCAAAATTGAGGGCGGGTTTCTAAAGGCAGAATATGTTAGGATTAATAAAGTATGTTTTCATATAAATTCTTCAATTTTATGAACTTTATAAATCTCATCTTGCACTTGAGAAACTAGAGGCAAAAAAGACCCAATGTTTCTTAGGGCTAAGTATCAAGGACAATAATTGGATGAAATCAAATAAACAAGTGAGACCTCTCTCAAAGAAATAAATATAAAGAAGTATATATATTAAAAAGAAACTAGAATGGCTAATGCCAAAAGACAAGAAAATTAGAGACTCTTGAACTAGACTGGAAACAAGAAAGGAGTTGACAAGAGTGAAGAAGGCTTCACTCTTGTGTCTATTTATACTATCTACCTAAGAGCTAAGTGGCGTCGTTCTATAGGACCTCCAACACGTATCCAATTTACAAGACACGTGTCCAAGTTGCAAGACACATGTCGAACTTGCAGGGCAAGTTTCCTATATGTTCGCCACGTATTTAGCTTGGTCTTCAAGCTACCAACATGTGCGACATGTGGCTAACTTATTGACCAAGTTTCTAATCCAAAAGTCTACTATGGACACTTATAAAGTCAAAGCAGCGTCTATGAAGTTTCTAGGAAGTTTCTCTAAAGATATTATGGAATTAACCTACTTTTATCTTCTTTTATCTAATTCTATCTGATCATATAGGTAACTATGTATATGTCCGTGACATTATCCCCCCTTTAAAGGACAAGTTCCACGAGGAGCGGTGATTACATGTGTAGAAAGTCTAAGATGCGGCGAATAGTATTTGCCACATACTCTGATCTTTGTTCTCTTCGAAGGTAATTGATAGGTCCTCTCAGCCATCAATAGTGTCCCATTCCAGGGCGAGAAGACCACCTTGTTATTTGATCATTGTTGTGACCTTCATAACTTCCTTCAAATGTCACATCTGGAACACCGTCAGGAGTTGTTCCTATCTCCAATAAAATCACCAAACATCAAGAATCTCTTCCAAGGTCGTGATACCAAACACATTGTATCTCGCCATCTATTCGAGGAAGAACATGTTGTTCTTGAAGATCTTCATCTCGGTTGCATCGTCTTGAGGGTTGTGATAGTCACAATGTCTCGTCCGGTAGGTCAGCAAATGAAGGCTCTTGAGTCAAATCCACTGGCTGTTGATTCTCCATCTCTTTAGCGTCACAAAATACAAAGAAGCTACAAACAAGGATAGAAAGTTGAATGTTATCTTGCCTACATCTTGTTTCTTTTATAGGGAAAGTCTTCATCTTGGTTTCGATGGATGTTGTTGATGAAAGGTCTCCACCTTCCTTGCTACATTCGCCAGATTTTTTGCTGGTTCCCATGTGCGCTCACTAATATCGTATCTGTGCTAGTGAACAAGATATTCCAACCTATTTCGGCGCCGCCTTGAATCTAAGACTTCTTCTACTTCAAATTCGTCATTATTGTTCACTTCTATAGGAGGAGGTGGCACTTGTCTTCTTCTTGATATGTTCACTGTCTTATATGGTTCAAGAAGAGACACATGGAATACAGGGTAGATCTTCATAGACTCTGGTAGGCGTAATCGATATGCAACTGGATTAATTTGTTCAAAAATACAAAAAGGTCCAAGCTTACGATAGTCCAACTTGTCACAAGGTCGCGTAGTCTTGATATTACGACGAAGTAGCCATACCTTGTTGCCTACATTGAGTTGTGGTTGTTCCTTTCGATACGCATCAGCGTTTATCTTTTGTCGTTCTTGAGCTTCGTTTAATTGTGCCTTCATTGTTGTATGTAGTTCTAACAAATGATTTATCAAGTCTTCCGTCGCAAAATTGTCAACTTTCGAATAGTCAAAAGTATCAAGTCGTGGATGGTAACCATAATTGGTAAAGAAAGGTGTTTGTTGTGTAGAAGAATGTACCATATTAGTATAAGCAAACTCTGCCAATGGTAAAAGAGTTGTCCAATCGTCTTGTTGGTAGTTGATGGTACATCTCAAATACTGTTCCAAGACTTGATTTACGTGCTCCGTTTGTCTATCAGTTTGAGGATGGAAAGCTGAAGATAGTTTTATATCCACCTTTAGAATCTTGAAAAGCATTCTCCAAAATCTCGATATAAACTGAGTTCCCCTATCCGATATAATATCCTTAGGTAATCCATGATAGCGGTAGATATTGTCAAGGAAAAGCTTAGCTGTTTCTTTGCCTGTGATAGATTTTTTACATGGTATAAAATGTGCCATCTTAGTGAAACGATCTACTATCATGAATATAGAGTCATAAGAACCTGAGTTTGGAAGATCCGTGATAAAATCCATAGACACAGAAGACCATGGTTGTTCTGGAATGGATAATAGCTAAAGAAGTCCGTAGGGTCGGTGGCGAGGAGTTTTTGATCTTGAACAAACATCACATGTTTTTACAAAATCTTTGACTCCCTTCCACATTTGCGGCCACCAAAAATCTCTAGATATCAACTCTAGAGTCTTATTGTACCCAAAATATCCTGCTGCCGGAAAGTTATGACGAGCTTGAAGAACACATAATCGTGCTTCACCTTTCTAGAACATAGAAGTGCCCTTCGAAATAGAGTAGATTTTTCTTGAACTCAAACTTCAAAATATCATGAGACTTAGAAGAATTATTCTTAATTTCATAAATAAGAGGATCTGAGGACATACTTAACTGAACTTGCTTGAGAAAAGTTGAATCAACAGTTAATGTTGATTTTGTTGCCCAAAGATAAAATTGCTCCGGCTTCAAGAGAGTCGTTCTTTGTTGATCAAAAGTTGCATCTCCTTCTTTTGGTGCAAGATAAGAACGTCTAGAAAGTGCATCAGACAAACCTTGTTGTTTTCCTAGCCGATATGTAATAATGAACTCGAATCCTGATAGAGACATGCTCCAACGAGCCTGACGACGATTCAACACGCGTGCTGACATGAAATACTCGAGGTTCTTGTGATCCGTATATACGGTGACTGGACTAGAAGCGTCTTCTAGATAATGACGCCATTCTTGAAAAGAATCCACAATTGCGAGAAGTTCTTTATCGTGGATTTTGTAGTTGATCTTTGCTGCCGAAAATTTTCTGGAATAGAAAGCTACCGGATGGAGTTTGTCATCTATTCCCATTTGTGACAATACTGCGCCCAAAGCAAAGTCTGATGCATCTGTTTCCATAAAGAATGCCTTGGAAAAATCAACGCGATACAAAATTGGTGCAGAAGTAAAAGCTATCTTCAAAGCTTCAAATGATGCTTCTGCTTCTTTACTCCACTCGAGCTTGTGCTTACAAGTCAAACGTGTAAGTGGGGCTGCAACTTGAGAGAAGTTCTCGATGAAGATTCGATAGTAATTGGCAAATCCTAAAAAACATTGTACATCCCTTACTGTTTTTGGAATCTTCCAATCCATGATTGTTTGGACTTTCTTAGGATCCATCATGAGGCCATCATTTGAGATGATATATCCCAAGAAGTCAACTTGAGTAGTGTAAAATACACACTTTTTCATCTTGGCATACAATCCTGTTTCTCTGAGTTTTTGTAAGACATGACGAACATGTATTTTGTACTCTTCTACGTTCTTAGAGTAGATTAAAATGTTGTCTAGGTAGCAGACAACAAAATCATCTAAGAATTCATGAAAAACATCGTTCATGAGATGTTGGAAAACAGCTGGTGCATTTGTGAGTCCAAAAGGCATAACATTATATTCAAAATGTCCATACCTTGTTTGAAATGCAGTTTTTCATTCATCTCCTTCTTTAATGCGAACCAAGTTGTATGCTCCTCGTAGATCTATTTTTGTATAGATCTTAGCTTGATTCAGTTGATCAAGAAGTCCAGAGATTAAAGGTAGTGGATACCTGTTCTTGATAGTGATCTTGTTAAGTCCTCGATAATCCACACACATTCGTAATGATCCATCTTTTTTCTTCACAAATAGAATTGGAGCTCCTGCATGAGATTTGGAATGGCGTATGAAGTTCTTCGCCAGATTCTCTTCAATATACTCCTTGAATTCAGCCAACTCATTTTGTGATAAATTGTAGATTAGTCCAAAAAGAGGTTGAGATCCCTCTTTGAGATCAATCGAACAATCATATGGGCGATGCTCCGGAAGAATATCAACATTCTTCTTGTCAAAAAACATCTTGATAGTCCCGGTATTGGCTTGGAATGCCACTTGAAGCCTTTCCACTATCAGAAATGGATGTTGCGTAAATAGCAAAAGTTGATCCTTCTTTTGCTGCGTGTATAAAAGCTTTTGCACCTATAAGTATAGGTTTTACTGTACCATGCTTGTAGCTTTTTATTAGATCGATAGGATGTTTAATAATATCTTGGAAAAAATCAAGTCTACGAGAATTCCAATCTATTTGAGGGTTATATTTTTCTAGCCATGACAAACCTAGAATAATTGGATTAGACGGAGATTTAATTATGTTAAAGGTTACATAGCTATTATGACCATCTATTGTTACTTTTATAGGACGGGTTTCATGAGTGACATCTCCTGAGGACAATGGGCGACCATCTATGACTTCTACATGTACGGGTTTAGTTTTTTGTACTAGAGGTATTTTACGACTTCTAACAAATTGTTCATCTAAAAAACATGCTGAGGCTCGTGAATCTAATAAGGCAAAGGCTCTGTAATTTTTTGGTCCTAAATATACATCTATCATAAAACAAGGAGAGGGTTCTGAGGAGAGAATAGGACCTTTACTGGGAATTGTACAGGGTTCTAGCTGCACGATCCCTATTGTAGCTAGACAAATTCGTTTTCCGACATGTTGTCTTCTTTGACAGCCGTACTCCTCATTTTGTAGTTGCGACGTTTCTTTGGACAATGTTGAGCAGTGTGCTTAGGTTCTCTACAATATAAACATAATCCTTCTTGACGACGACGAATCTTTTCTTGTTCAGTAAGAGGTTTAAAACGTACCGCATCAATTTGCATGTCTTCTACTTCCGAATGTACGTTTTGTGAGGATGTTGATGTTGCCATTGAATAATAACATTGAGGCTCCTTTGTACGACTCTCGGATTGAAACTCAAAAAGTCGATTATCACACTTCACAGCAAAATCAATTGCTTGACTCAATATCTGAGGATCGGGTAAATTGAGCATTAACTTTTTTACCTCATATTGTAATCCGTAGAAAAATTGACTGATGAGTGCAGCATCGTCCCACTTGATGTCGGTCGCTAGTTGTCAAAATTATGAAGCGTATAATGACACTGATCGATTGCCTTGTCGTAGGATGCAAATCTTGTTGGTTGCAACATGAATTGCATCATGTTCTCCATATATCGATCGAAATTCCGCAAAAAATGCCTCCAAATTATCCAATATTGGATCACATCGTTCAAGAAAAGATAAAAACCACGATAAGGCAGGGCCCAAAAGTAATGTTCCAATAAACCTAACTTGAGATCCTTGCGTAGGATAACTCTGAGGTTGAAGTTCGATCACCAATTGTACCTGATTGATGAATCCTCGAAACTTAGATCTTGTGCCATCAAACTTCTCAGGCAAACTAATTTTTGGTTCTCTAACGTTTGAACGGTGCTCCATCATCGGTGAGGTAGCATGGTTTGGTGTAGATATTGATGTAGCTCCAACCATCTCTACATCTTCACTTCTTGCTAATCTTGATGCTCCTTGTGGTGGTAAACTAAGTTGATGCATTGCAAGCATTAGTTCTCTCATTTGCTCTTGCATTTGTGCCATTGCACTCTTCATTTCCGCAAGCTCTGCCATGATAATATAATAGAAAGGAAGATGTCTACTCTTACTTTAAGAAATACGAAACACACACTCAAAAGAAAAAAAATTCTAGAAACAATATTAGTTTAGAAGTGGGTACTCCACAACTTCTAATATGCTTATGTCTTATCAAGAAAAAGGGGTAATCCACTCTTAATCAAGAAAAGACAAAGCTCCGATACTGTATGTGTACTCTTGTCAATCTGTCAAGGACAATAACTGGATGAAGTCAAATAAACAAGTGAGACCTCTGTTAAAGAATTAAATATAAAGAAGTATATATATTAAAAAGAAACTGGAATGGCTAATGCCAAAAGACAAGAAAATTAGAGACCCTTGAACTAGACTGGAAACAAGAAAGGAGTTGACAAGAGTGAAGAAGGCTTCACTCTTGTCTCTATTTATACTATCTACCTAAGAGCTAAGTGGCGACGTTCTATAGGACCTCCAACACGTGTCCAATTTACAAGACACGTGTCCAAGTTGCAAGACACGTGTCGAACTTGCAGGGCAAGTTTCCTATATGTTCACCACGTATTTAGCTTGGTCTTCAAGCTACCAACATGTGCGACATGTGCCTAACTTATTGACCAAGTTTCTAATCCAAAAGTCTACTATGGACACTTATAAAGTCAAAGCAGTGTCTACGAAGTTTCTAGGAAGTTTTTCTAAAGATATTATGGAATTAACCTGCTTTTATCTTCTTTTATCTAGTTCTATCTGATCATATAGGTAACTATGTATATGTCCGTGACACTAAGACTCTCACCATGACACCGTCTTTTCTAACCATGGTGCACCTTCAATAAAGTTAAGCTATCATAAATAGGTACACCCTCTTCCTTCCAATTTTGAAAACCCGTCCCGGATTTACATAAAATAAAGACGTAAACGGTTGCCGTTGATTCGGGTGGTAAATTGAGAACCCATAAAATCTTCCAATTGAACTG
>JAWRVF010001601.1:0-56651 GCA_036785485.1 Physcomitrellopsis africana | reverse complement strand
CCATGGTCTTCTGTGTCTATGGATTTTATCACGGATCTTCCAAACTCAAGTTCTTATGACTCTATATTCGTGATAGTAGATCGTTTCACTAAGATGGCACATTTTATACCATGTAAAAAATCTATCACACGCAAAGAAACAGCTAAGCTTTTCCTTGACAATATCTACCGCTATCATGGATTACCTAAGGATATTATATCGGATAGGGGAACTCAGTTTGTATCGAGATTTTGGAGAACGTTTTTCAAGATTCTAAAGGTGGATATAAAGCTATCTTCAGCTTTCCATCCTCAAACTGATGGACAAACGGAGCGCGTAAATCAAGTCTTGGAACAGTATTTGAGATGTACCATCAACTACCAACAAGATGATTGGACAACTCTTTACCATTGGCAGAGTTTGTTTATAATAATACGGTACATTCTTCTACACAACAAACACCTTTCTTTGCCAATTATGGTTACCATCCACGACTTGATACTTTTTACTATTCGAAAGTTGACAATCCTGCGGCGGAAGACTTGGTAAATCATTTGTCAGAACTACATACAACAATGAAGGCACAATTAAAGGAAGCTCAAGAATGACAAAAGATAAACGCTGATGCGTATCAAAAGAAACAACCACAACTCAACGTAGGCGACAAGGTATGGCTATTTCGTCGCAATATCAAGACTACACGACCTTGTGACAAGTTGGACTATTGTAAGCTTGGACCTTTTCGTATTTCTGAACAAATTAAACTAGTATCATATCGATTACGCCTACCAGAGTCTATGAAGATCCACCTTGTATTCCACGTGTCTCTTCTTGAACCATATAAGACAGTGAACATACCAAGAAGAAGACAAGTGCCACCTCCTCTTATAGAAGTGAACAATAATGACGAATTTGAAGTGGAAGAAGTCTTAGATTCAAGGCGGCGCCGAAATAGGTTGGAATATCTTGTTCACTGGCACGGATACGATATTAGTGAGCGCACATGGGAACCAGCAAAAAATCTGGCGAATGCAGCGAGGAAGGTGGAGACCTTTCATCAACAACATCCATCGAAACCAAGATGAAGACTTTTCCTATAAAAGAAACAAGATGTAGGCAAGATAACATTCAACTTTCTATCCTTGTTTGTAGTTTCTTTGTATTTTGTGACGCTAAGGAGATGGAGAATCAACAGCCAGCGGATTTGACTCAAGAGCCTTCATTTGCTGACCTACCGGACGAGACATTGCGACTGTCACAACCCTCAAGATGACGCAACCGAGATGAAGATCTTCAAGAACGACATGTTCTTCCTCGAATAGATGGCGAGATACAACATGTTTGATATCACGACCTTGGAAGAGATTCTCGATGTTTGGTGATTTTATTGGAGATAGGAACAACTCCTGACGGTGTTCCAGATGTGATATTCGAAGGAAGTTATGAAGGTCACAACAATGATCAAATAACAAGGTGGTCTTCTCGCCGTGGAATGAGACACTATCGATAGCTGAGAAGACCCATCAATTACCTTTGAAGAGAACAAAGATCAGAATATGTGGCAAATACTATTTGCCGCATCTTAGACTTTCTACACATGTAATCACCGCTCTTCATGGAACATATAGGAAACTTGCCTTGTAAGTTTGACACGTGTTTTGCAACTTGGACATGTGTCTTGTAAATTGGACACGTGTTGGAGGTCCTATAGAACGTCGCCACTTAGTTCTTAGGTAGATAGTATAAATAGAGACAAGAGTGAAGCCTTCTTCACTCTTGTCAACTCCTTTCTTGTTTCCAGTCTAGTTCAAGGGTTTCCAGTTTTTCTTGTCTTTTTGGCATTAGCCATTCCAGTTTCTTTTTAATATATATACTTCTTTATATTTATTTCTTTGAGAGAGGTCTCACTTGTTTATTTGACTTCATCCAGTTATTATCCTTGACACCTTGGGAGCCATTATGAAGAAATAGAACAAGATTTGAAGGCCATACAAGGTTTCTAGGCTAATAGGGTATTTTTTAACACTATGGTGAAGTCAAAAATATAAAATTATTAGTTCTATTAGTATAAAATAGAAGGACCAGCAATTAATGTAGTCCTGGTAGGAAGGGAGGTGTACAAGTCCCATATAGGTTGTGGCACCTTGGATGTAGGTAGGAAGATAAGACTAAGGCCTCATACATCTTTTACTTATTATGTGTTGTTCTTCTCTTTTATTATTGTTTATTGTTCCTTATACTTTACACCACAATTTATAGGTAATTTTGAATTGACGCCATCTTATAATTTGGATTGAAGAGTGAATTTTATCCTTATACCAAGCCATTTATCTAATGCAATTCTTAAAATCTAAACTTCCAATTCAATTGATAATATTTCTTTTTGCTTGTACATCAATTGGAATAGGATGGAATTAATAGTCACTCTATATGTAATATAATATGCCTATAAAGTTATAAATAAATTTATTTTTCAATCCGTTCCCACACTAGACACAGTCTTAGTTAAAATTTTACACAAAATACCATTGGTCTTTTCAGTCTATCTATTGGCCCAAAGATAATATGGAATTATTTTTTGATGTTTGATCTCATATTTATCTATCAAAGTTGCAATTGTAGCATTAATAAAATAGGTTCTTTGATCATTAACCAATTCTTTAGAACACTCAAAGTGAGTGATAATATTTTCATATAAAAATGTGGCTACTGTATTGGCATTATCAATTTTCGTTGCTACCACCTCAGCCCATTTTGTTATATAATCGATTGCTACCAAAATATATCTTTTTTATCCACTTTGTGAGGCTGGTGCAATTGGTTCTACAAAATCAGTATTCCATTTTTCAAATGGTGCTTGTGCCAAAATTAGTATCAATTATATAGCAAAAGTACCAGTAAGTCTATCAATATGTTGATAAGGATCACAACATTGTCATGATAGAGAGAATTTGTCTCAAAAAAGTGCTGGGCTTCTAGCTGCAACTAAATACTCAACTAAGATCCAAAATAATAAAACCCTCAAATTTTTATAAAAGTTTATATTTTAAGACTATTACAGCCAATACATAAGTTTTTTTTCACAAAAACACTCAAACTATAACAAAATATTCTAAACCCTCATTCACCTATAGGAGGGGAATTTTTTCCGAACTTCATTAACCTATAACTCTTAATCTAACTATTCAAATCCACTAAAATTTCACTTGAAGTATTGATGTACTTTTAATAACTAGCACAACAAATTTTAATCATTGATTCTTTATCAATCTATAAAAATTGTAAAAACCTAACAGTAGCTTCAAATCCTTGTTTACAAATACCCGTATATTAAATTCTTCATATCTCAAAATCCAAATGTCAAAATACTATGAAACTTTGATGTATAGCTTTTCAGCACAAAGATTCATCTTTTTGGAAATGTTTAGACAAAAATTCATCCAGAAATTAAAGATATGGCAAAACCCATCACTAGTAGGCTCACTATTGGCCAATTGGAGAAATAGCTCTACCTTGTTATTTTCAAGTGTAAGCTTTTCCACCCGAGATAATTGAAGAAATTGCCTTTTAAATTCTTGAAATAACTCTGTTGCAACCAATCCCTTGTTGGATTTATTAATCCATTCCATGAATGATTTTTTTTGTTATTTTTTCAACATCCTCTAAAGAATATGCTTCTCTTAGCTCAAGGATAAAATCCTCCCATTTTGCTCTATGAGTTTGAATAATCCCTTTTATGTACTCACGGAGTTCAGGTACAACTGCTACCTCAAATGTTAAGATCATCTCCTTCTCTGGTACTTTATTAAGTTCCATCTCCAAAGAATAATACTTCAAATACTTGAAAATATTTTTTCCTTCAAATTGATCTAATATACCAATAACAGATTGTAAGGCTTTGGTAGCCAAAGCTTCTTTATGCTCCACTTCTTGTTGTTGCTGCATACAAAGAGCAAATGCTTGAAACATTTGAGCTGTAGCAGGATCAAGCTGCATTGGTGATGTTCCACTGCAGTTTCTATTACTATCTCCTTATTCTCCTGCCACAATAAAGGCCAAAAGATTTCTTCAAAACTCCCCACCCTAGATGTCGTATTCACCAATATGTTGTATGATGTGGTCTTCTATCTGGGAATATACTAGGTACCCGGCTATAGAGAGTTTACTTAAAATTTGATGGCAAAAATCCAACAGGTGATTTGTCCTTAATAAAAAAAGACAAATAATACAAAAATCTTACAAAAGAGAAGTTATATATATAAACCCTCTTGTATTCAAGTAAGTTTGTACAAAAAAATTCAAATTTCCACAAAAACCCTTCAAAACTTTACTCACCTGCAAAGACTTAATTCTTGCTAAATTTTAGAGACCAATAACTCTTGATCCAACTATTTATTTTCTACAAAATTTGTTCAAAGTGTAGATAATTTTCTTAAGTTTTACTATAAGAAAGAATCAACTATAAATTTGTTTCTAATCGTCCGATATCTAAAAACCCCTAGCAGGTGCTTAAAACCCTAGCTTAGAGACACCTGAGCACTATTTTCCTTATATCTTACAAACCCAAAATTCTAATGCCACAAAAATTTTGCACATAGTCTTGTGACATAAATATATACACTCTTAAAAATTTTGAGCCCAAAATCTATCAAATTGCATAAGATGTAGCTCAAAATGTAACCACTATGTAAGCGGGTCACTTATTGCCCTTAAGTCTATAAGCACTGACTTCAACTCCCAATATCTCCTTCACTTTAGCTTAGATTTTATTAAGCTGTATATAAAAAGTATAGCCAAAAAAGTGCCCTTTCTAATCCCAGTCGTTGATCCTTGATTGCTTTCTATATGCGTGAGTTATATCTAAAATAGTGACAGTAGATCCAAAATTGACACCTTAACTTTGAGTGCCTATAACTTCTTCATAAAAAGTGAAAATCACACTAAATTTGCACCTAAATCAGATCCAAAATTCTAAACCTTATGATCCTAGCCTTTGATGTTCGACTCCCCTCGAAAAACAAACCCTAACTCCTAATAAACCCTCGGGCAGCCTCCTTACAGCCCATTGGGCATGATTTTTGGCCAATTAGAATAGAGATTTCTATCATCCACCTCTATTCATCCACATAGATGGCCAAACTACCCTTTTTACACTAAAAACTCTTTTCTAATCCTTCTTCTTATAAGATTTACATACTTTGTGCTTTATGCACCAAATAAAAGAAGTAAACTAAGATTTTAAGGATCACCAATGTCTAATAAAGGTGACTTAAGATATACAAAAGTTACTATCAATATAAAATCAACCTCAAAAGTCACTACTAAAAAGAAAATAAGGTCATATAAATCTTAAAAACAATCCTTTTAATAGATCTTTTCTAAACTAGCAATCTAATCACATCCTATAACCAATAAAAGTCAATTGAAATGGCTTTCATTTAGCTATGTAGTAAATTGTACATTAAATATACATGTACAATTTTTTCACATAGTAGCCAAACCACAATACGACAGCACTCTCTCTTGTCTTTCTTTCAACATGTGTATATTTTTCAGTGCAATTTTCTCATTTTTATTAATCATAATCTTTCATCATTTTTCCGAAATTGCTTTCTATTCTCTAATCTAACTACATATTTGGCTTCACTTTTGAATCGATACCAATTTTAGAACCTCTTTGTACATCATGCAAAAACTACTCGTTTAGCAATTAATTCCTACTTTGTAATCAAGAATATACTTTATAATACTATCTCCCATAATTCTACTATTGTAATCTCTTGTCTTCTTCCAATCTCATAACAACATCAGGCAATATTGTATTGTCTTAATAGACTACATACAAACGCTTTATATTTCAATTATTGGAAATAACTTCTTACTAAAAATCCATTCTAAAATTAATTATCTTTCAAATATTTTCTTTCATTGTTCCATTCTCACAGCCAATAAGGCACAATATTCTCATTCACAATCAAACTTCATTAATATATTCTATCTTTGGCTGCCAATTTTCAACACCAAATTCAATCATCAAACAATTACAATTTCTTACTCATCCATATATGAATTGAATTTTTTATTTTATTCTTGTACTTCATAGTTTACATAGTACGATCAACTGAAATATATTCCAAATTCTCTACTATAGTCTAATACAAAAGAAAACAAAAAAAAAGAAGTAGCACCAAACTTATCTCGGTTCTCAACTCTTACAATCAAATCCCAATTTTTACTTTCTTATTCTCTTTATAGTAAAAATCGAGGTACCAACCATCATCTTTCTTCTCTTAATTGCTTTTTCAACTAACTTCCCTATGTTATTGACTATATTTGCTAGCCAATAGATTAATCATCCAATTTATCAATTTTTAATCCTTATTCTATTACCCAAAATTATCTATGTATTCTACATTGGCTATAAATACTTTAAAGAATAAATTCAAATCATAAAAAAATCATAAATCTTTTTTTATCAAAGATGTAAATAAAAAAAAAAACACTTGTAGATAAAAATGCACTTATGAATCTAACTTGAATAAATCCATTAGGATATTGGAAAAAATGGAACTTTAGATAAAACTTGACTTATTACAAAAATCTTCAAAATTTTGATCTTGTTTCATCAAACTTCTCAAGCATATTATCAAAGACAAGAACTCGATGAAAGAAAATAAACATATGAAACTTCTATTAAGAAATGTAATAAAATAGAAGTAAGGAAGTATGTATATTATAAAAAACTAGATTGACTATTGCCACAAGACAAGAAAACTATAGATTCTTGAAACTAGACTAGAAGCAAGAAAGGAATTGATAAGAGTGAAGAAGACTTCACTCTTACTTCTATAAATACTATCTAACTAAGAGTTATATGGCGGTATTCTATAAGACCTCCTACACATGCCTAATTTGTAAGACACTTATCAAACTTGTACAACAAGTTTCTCACATGTGTGCCACGTACTTGGCTTGTTCCGCAAGCTACCAACATGTGTAACACATGGCTAGTTTGTTCTACAAGCTATCAATATGTGCACTATGTGGCTAGCTTGTTGACCAAGTTTCTAACCTACCAATCACCTATAGACATGTATAAAGGTGATTTTGCATCTATAAAGCTTCTAGAAAGCTTCTCTATCAGATATTATCAAATCAACTTATTTTACCTATTTCTATTGGTCTATATTAATTGGATAATTATTGGAATAAATCTTATGTCCATGACATTATCCCCCCTTCTAAGGACAAGTTCCACGAGGAGCGGTGATTATATGTTGAGGAAGTTCAGAATACATCGAATTGTGCTTGCCACATACTTTGATCTTTGTTCCCTTTGAAGGTAGTTGATAGGACCTTTCAACCATCAATAATGTTCTATATTAGGGTAAGAGGACCACTCTGTTACTTGATCATTATTGAGGCCTTTATAACCAACTTCAAAGAAAACATTAAAAACACCATCAAGAATAATTCCTACTTTTAAAAGTATCACCAAACATCAAGAGTCTCTTCCAAGGTCATAATATCAAACATATTGTATTTTGCCACCAATCCGAGGAAGGACATGTCGTTCTTGAGGGTCTTCATCTCTATTCTGTCGTCTTGAAGGTTGTGATAGTCATAATATTTTGTCTAATAAATCAGTAAACAAAGGTTTTTAAGTTGAATCCGTTGGTTGTTGATTCTCCATCTTCTTAATGTCACAAATACAAAGAAGCTACAAACAAAGATAGAAAGTAGAATGTTATCTTACCTAGATCGTGTTTCTTTTATAGGGACAGTCTTCATCTTGGTTTTGATAGATATGATTGATGAAAAGCTTCTACTTTCCTTGCTGCATTTGCAAGATTCTTTGCTCATTTCCATATATGTTCACTAATGTTGTATCCGTTGTCATGCTGCATTTACGTGCAGTGTATAAAAATATTATATATTTTATATTTATTTTTATTATATGTGTGAGTGCTAGAGGCTATTTTAGAAGATATTACAAGGAGAAGATTTATTTTAGCCACTTAATTAGTAAATTAAGATGGCTATTTATTTTATTCTTACCTTATTTATATCTTAGAATTCTTTTGTATTAAGAAAAAAGATAAAGATTGTTTTACATTTCTTGTTGACTTTGAGGTAGCATGGACCTTATAAGGAATAAGAAAGAAGAATATGGGGGTGAATAGGGCCTATCTAATAGGATTTTGGCTGTCCATGTGGACGTGGCATGGCTTGATGTGGAGGAAAAGGGGAGAATACTCCTCTTGTTGGACCTAGGGTTTGGTAATTTTTGAACAATGAAATTTGGAGAGAGATAGCTCCAAGGATATAAAATATTTTGTAATAAAAATTAAAAGGTGTATTTTCTGAGTTGTGAGGATTCTAGAACCTACTTACTTGCTTGAATTGGAATTGTGAGCAAAAAGTTATGCTTGTTTTATTAGAATAAGGTTTGTTGCTATTGAAAGGAGATGGCAGAAACTTTGAGCTGCCACTGCAAGTTTGATTTTGACTCTTCCTTAGTAAAATTTGTAGACATAGTAGAAAATAATGCTATCTTTCTATCAAGCTATTTCTTGTAGCATTTAGAGTTGGAAAGAGAAAGTTGTGAGCTTGAGAGTGGGAAAGGGTCTGCTGCCATGTGACGAAGAGGGGTAGAGATTTTGTTCAACCACCCAAGTCGGACAATTTTTTCAACCTTTTTGATATTTTAGGTGCTTATAGTTGCTTATATAAGATTTCCACAAAAACAAAAATCAATGCATTTAAAGCTTCTATGAAAGCTTTATGAGCTGTGAAGTGTCAAGAGGGCAAATTGTCACTTGGGTTTAAGGAGTAGATTCGTCTAGCTATAAAATCTGAAGTTTGAGAGGTATATACGCAAAATTTTAAGACAAGTCAGATGATAGAGTGAGCTTTCTAAAAAGCTATTACATATCTAATTTGAAGAAGGGAAGCAACCACAACAAAGGCTAAAGTGAAGAAGAGCTTTGTTGTCTTTGTATTTGCTGGAACTTTTTAGTGGCTATTTTATTTAGCCATAACTTTTAAATGGTAAGACATCTATTTGTGAAATTTTGATATATTTTATAATGATTTATTAGCTTTCTATAGGTTATAAGTACACTTGATTTGACCTTTGGATGAAATTTTAGTGATTCATTTAATTTCAGCTTATTGTATAACTTGTATTCCTCATATGTAGTTGTATTTTGAGGTATATTTGAGTATATACATACTTGGCTTATACTTATTATAAAAATATATATACTTATATTTATATCAGGTATTTATATAATTATTTTATAAATATTATACATAATATTTATATAAGTATTTATACAAGTATTATACCAAGGATTAAATTCTATTTTTATATAAGTATTATTCAAAGGATTATATTTTATATTTGTATAAGTTTTGTATAAGTATAATACAAATATAATATGGAAGCTTGAATAAATATTGTACAAGTATAGAAGATACTTGCACGGCTTCCTCTCATGTTCTTTGCTAGTTCTAGTAGCAGCTAGGAACCAGGTGTTTTTCCAAGGCAAATTCTGTCTATTCGATACCGTCCCAATGAATAAGATATTCCAACCTATTTCAGTGCTATCTCAAATCTAAGACTTTTTCCACTTCAAATTCTTCATTATTGTCCACATCTATAGGAAGAGGTGGCAATTATCTTCTTTTTGGTATGTTCACTATTTTATATGGTTCAAGAAGAGACACATAAAATATAAGATGGATGTTTATGGACTCCGGTGTCATATTGTAAATGCTTACAATATGTAAAATCCACTCAAAATGCATAATATATTTATAAATTTAAATATGTATTAGAATGGTTAGTAAAATAAATTAAAGGAGGTTGATGTAAGAAAATTTATTTTAGATTTTTACTTAGTTTGGTTATGGGATTTAAATTATACAGATCTAAATATTTAGTATGAAGCCTTGAGAGAAGGTGGGAGCCTAAGGATGAAAATTTAAGCTAGTAGGAGGCTAATTGGAAGGGATGAAATCAAGGCATGGTTGGATGAAGGTAAGGAATGGAAAACTTCATCTCTATTGGTCGACTACCATGCTTAATGGGCTTTGAGGAGGTTGTCTACAACCTTAACAAGGATTTTAGCAATTTTAAAGAAGGCATTAAAAAATCAGAGACTAGGATTAGAAAGCTTATTTTTTGGACTACAATTTTGGTATAAAAATGGAAGGATTTTGAATTTTAATGAGAGAGGAGTAGGCAATTGAAGTTAAGGTGTACAAATTGTACCTATTGTCACTCTATTCAGGATTGGAAGAATTTTCTCAAAGCTTCTAGAGATTGGGAGGTGCGGCTAGAGAGGAGATCTTGATGTAGAAGAATTTTTATATTTGGAATTTTGAAGAAAGAGATATTGGAAATCAAAGACAACAGATCAAATTCCAAGGCAAAATATTTGTAATGTTTGATGAAATAAGACTTATATATTGGATGTAATAGCCCTATGAAAAAATATTTTATATAAATTTGGAGGCTTTATTATACTTGAATCTTGATTGTGTAATTAGTGGCACCTAGAAGCCCATTGCTTTCTCTCTACTGCGACACCGGTAGATATAATCAATATGCAATTGGATTGATTTGTTCAGAAATAGGAAAAGGTCCAAGCCTACAATAGTCCAACTTATCACAAAGGCGAGTAGTGTTGATATTGCAATGAAGTAATCATACCTTGTCTCCTACATTGAATTGTGGTTGTTTCTTATGATACGCATCTGCATTTATTTTTTGTCATTCTTGAGCTTCATTTAATTGCACCTTCATTATTGCATATAGCTCTGATAAATGATTTGTCAAATCTTTTGTTGTTGGATTATCAACTTTTAAAAAATCAAAAATATCAAGTTGTAGGTGGTAACCATAATTGACAAAGAAAGGTATTTGTTGCGTAGAAGAATGTATCGTATTATTATAAGCAAACTTTGCTAATGGTAAGAGAGTTTTTCAATCATCTTATTGGTAGTTGATCGTACACCTCAAATATTGCTCCAAGACTTAATTTATACACTTCGTTTGTCCATCAGTTTAAGGATGGAAAGCTGAAGATAGCTTTATGTCCACCTTTAAAATCTTAAAAAGTGTTCTCCAAAATCTTGACACAAATTGCATCCCTTTATCTGATATAAAATTCCTTGATTATCTATGATAGTAATAGATATTGTCAAGGAAAAATTTAGCTATTTTTTCACCTGTGATAGATTTTATACATGGTACAAAATGTGCCATCTTGGTGAAACAATCTACGATCACGAATATAGAATCATATGAACTTGAATTTAGAAGATCTATGATGAAATCTATCGAAATAAAAGACCAAGGTTGTTTTGATCTAGGTAATGGTTGGAAAAGTCCGTAAAATCAATGACAAGGAATTTTTGATCTTGAACAAACATCACATGACTGTACAAATTCTTTAACAGCCTTTCACATTTGAGGCCACCAAAAATCTCTTGAAATTAGTTCCAAGGTCTTATTATATCTAAAATATCCAATTGAGAAGAAGTTGTGACAAGCTTCAAAAAAACACATAGTTGTGCTTCACCTTCTGGGATGTACAAACGTCCTTCAAAATAAAGTAAGTTGTCCTTGAACTTGAACTTTGAAGTATCATGAGATTTAGAAGAATTATTCTTAATATCATGAACAAGAGGATTTAAGGGCATACTTAATGAGATTTGCTTGAAAAATATTAAATCAAATTTTATTGCTCAAATATGAAATTGCTTTGATTTTAAGAGGATTGTTCTTTGTTGATCAAAAGTTGCATTTTTTTCTTTTAGTGCAAGACAGGATCATCTAGAAAGAGCATCGGATAGACCTTGTTGTTTTCTTGGCCAATAAGTGATGATGAACTCAAATCTTGACAAAGACATGCTCCAATAAGCTTGACGATAATTTAGCACATGTGCTGATATGAAGTACTTGAGATTCTTGTGATCCATATACACAATGATTGGATTAGAAGCGCCTTTTAAATAGTGGCACCATTCTTAAAAAGAATCCACAATTGCAAGAAGTTTTTTATCATGGATTTTGTAATTGATCTGTGCTCATAAAAAGTTCATGGAATAGAAAGCTACTAGGCGGAATTTGTCATCTGTTCCCATTTGTAATAATACTGCATCCAAAGCAAAGTTTGATGCATCTGTTTTTATAAAATATACTTTAGAAAAGTCAATGCGATATAAAATTGATATAAAAGTAAAAGCTATTTTCAACGCTTGAAATGATGCTTCTGCTTCCTTATTCCACTCGAGTTTGTCTTTACAAATTAGACGTGTAAGTAGAGCTGCAACTTGAAAAAAGTTCTTGATAAATATTTGATAGTAATTGGTAAATTTCAAAAAGCATTATATATCCCTTATTATTCTTGAAATCTTTCAATCCATGATTGTTTGGACTTTTTTAGGATCCATCATAAGACCATCATTCAAAATAATGTATATTAAAAAATCAACTTGTATAATATAAAATATACACTTTTCCATCTTCGCATATAATCTGATATCTCTAAGTTTTTGTAATACACAACAAACATGTAATTCAGGCTCTTTTACGTCCTTAAAATAGATTAAAATGTCATCTAAATAACAAACAACAAAATCATCTAAAAACTCACAAAAAACATCATTCATGAGATGTTGAAAAATAGCTGGTATATTTGTGAGTCCAAAAGGCATAACATTATATTCAAAATGTCCATACCTTATTTGAAAAGCAATCTTCCATTCATCTCCTTGTTTAATGCGGACGAGGTTGTATGCTCCTCGTAGATCTACTTTTGTATAGATCTTAGCTTGATTCAATTGATCCAGAAGTCTAGATATCAATGGTAAAGGATATTTATTCTTGATAGTAATCTTATTGAGCCCTTGATAATCTATACACATCTGTAGTGATCCATCTTTTTTCTTTACAAATAAAATAGGAGCTATTACTAGAGATTTTGAATGACGTATAAAATTCTTGGCTAAATTTTCATCAATGTATTCTTTGAGTTTAGCCAGCTCATTTTGTGATAAGCTATAGATTGGTCTAAATGGAGGTTGTGTCACAGACATAAGATTTACTCCAGTAAATTATCTAAGTAATAATAAACCAATAGAAGTAGGTAAAATAAATTGATTTGATAATATCTGATAAAAAAGCTTCCTAGAAGCTTCATAGACGCGAAATCACCTTTATACATGTTTATAGGTGATTGGTAGGTTAAAAACTTGGTCAACTAGATAGCCACATGGCGCACATGTTGGTAGCTTGTAGAACAAGCTAGCCATGTGTCACACATTTTGATAGCTTGTGGAACAAGCCAAGTACGTGGCATGTGAGAAAACTTATGGTCTGAGTTTGACACGTGTCTTTATAAATTAGAAACGTGTGTATGAGGTCCTGCTAGAATATCGCCACGTGGAAACTTGGTTAGATAGTATTTTATAGAAGCGAGGTGAGCCTCTTCACTCTTCTCAACTCCTTTCTTGATCCTAGTTTAGTTTCAAGAGTCCTCATGTTTCCAGTCTTTGGCAATAGCCAATCCAGTTTTTTTTTGAATATACATACTTTCTTATTTTATTTTGTGACTTTACTTTGACACAATTTTCATTAGATTATACATCTTTTTTTAGTTTATGTCCTTGATAGATTGACAAGAGTACACTTATAATATCATAGCTTTGTCTTGTCTTGATTTTAAGAGTGGATTACCCCTTTTTTCTTGATAAGACACAAGCATTTTAGAAGTTGCGGATTATCCTCTTCTAAATTGATATTATTCCTAGTATTTTCTTTGTTCTCCCTGTTACTTATCTCAAGTAGTGTTATATATTTTTTGAAGTGTTATCATAGTCGAGCTTGCCGAAATGAAGAGTGCAATGGCACAAATGCAAGAGCAGATGAGGAAATTGATGCTTGTAATGCATCAACTCACTATACCTCCACAAGGAGCAACAAGGTTACCAAATAATGAAGATATAGATATGGTTGGAGCTGCTTCAACATCTACACCAAGCCATATAATTCCTCCTACATTGGAACATCGTCCAAGCATCAAAGAACCAAAAATTGGTCTACCTGAGAAGTTTAATGGCACAAGATCCAAGTTTCGAGGATTCATCAACCAAGTCCAACTGGTGATTGAATTGCAACCGTAAAGTTTTCCAACTCCAGGATCACAAGTCAGATTTATTAGTACACTACTTTCACGTTCTGCCTTATCTTGATTTTCATCTTTTCTGCAATGACGTGATCCAATATTGGATAATTTAGAAGCTTTCTTAGCAAAATTTTGATCTATGTATGGAGAACATGATGCAACTCGTGTTGCAACCAACAAGCTTCGTATCCTACGACAAGGCAATCGATCAGTGATATTATATGCTTCACAATTTTGACAATTAGCAATCGATATCAAGTGGGACGATGCTGCACTCATCAGTCAATTTCTCTACGGATTACAATATGAAGTGAAGAAATTGATGTTGAACTTACCCGATCCTCAAACATTGAGTCAAGCAATAGACTTTGCGGTGAAGTGTGATAATCAGCTTTTTGAATTCAGATCTGAAAGTCGTATAAGGGAACCTCAGCGACATTATAATTCAGTGGCAGCACCAATGACTTCTCAATATGTATCTTCAGAAGTCGAGGACATACAAATTGATGCTATACGTTTCAAGCCGCTTATTAAATAAGAAAAGACTCGACGTCATTAAGAAGGATTATGCTTATATTGTGGAGAATCTAAACACACTGCTCAAAATTGTCCAAAGAAATGACGCAACCACAAGATGAAGAGTACGACTGTCAAAGAAGATAATATGTCGGAAAACGAGTTTGTCTAGCCACAATAAGGACCGTGCGGCTGGCATCTTGTACAATTTCTAATGAAGGTCCTATCCTCTGCTCACAACCATCTCCTTATTTTATAATAGATGTGTATTTAGGACCTAATAATTACAAAGCCTCTGCTTTAATAGATTCGAGAGCCTCGGCTTGTTTTTTAGATGAAGAATTTGCTAAAAGCCATAGAATACAAATAGTACAAAAATCTAAACTTGTACACGTAGAAGTCATAGATGGTCATCCTTTATCTTCTGGAGATATTACTCATGAAACACTTCCTCTAGATGTAGTAGTAAATGGGTATAATGGTTGCGTAATTTTTAACATAATTAGATCTCCCTCTATTCCAATTATTCCTCGTCTATCATGGTTAAAAAAATACAACCCTCAAATAGATTGGATTTCTCGTACTCTTAACTTTTCTAAAAGTATAGCTAACAATATAGTTAATCAAGTAAGAAATCACAAGTCTAGTAGAATTAGATCTGCGTTTGTAGGTGCAAGAGCTTTCTTGTACGTTGCAAAAGAAGGTTCATATTTTACATCATTTATACTTCGCTATTTTGTGATAGAAAGGTTTCAAGTAAAATTTCAAGTCACTATGAAGATTATGTGAGCGTTTTGAGAGAAAAAGAATCCGGATATTCTTAGGAGCATACGTCCATCTGATTATTGTCGATATAAGAAGGAACTGACCACCATTGGACCAATCTACGATTTATCATGAATCGTTAAGTGAGCTCAAAGCGTATATTGGAAAATTTTGGCGAAATTTCATACATTACCTAAATCTTCAATGAGGGAGCTCGATTCTATTTGTGAAAAAAAAAGATGGATCATTGCGGATGTGTGTTGACTATCGAGGACTCAACAAGATCACAATCAAGAACAGATATCCATTACCTCTAATATCAAGACTCTTTGACCAATTGAATCAAGCTAGGATCTATACAAAAATAGATCTAAGAGGAGCATACAATCTAGTATGCATCAAAGAAGGAGATGAATGGAAAATTACTTTTTGAACCAGGTACGGACATTTTGAATATAATGTCATGCCTTTTGGACTTACAAATGCACCAGCTGCTTTTCAACATCTCATGAATGATGTTTTTCGCGAGTTCTTAGACAATTTTGTCGTCTGCTACCTAGATGACATTTTCATCTATTCTAAGAATATAGAAGAACATGAAATACATGTTCGTCAAGTATTACAAAAACTTAGAGATGCGGGATTGTACGCCAAGATGGAAAAGTGTGTATTTCACACTACTCAAGTTGATTTCTTAGGATACATCATTTCAAATGATGGTTTCATGATGGATTCTAAGAAAGTCCAGACAATCATGAATTGGAAGATTTCAAAGACGGTAAGAGATGTCCAATGTTTTTTGAGATTCGCCAATTATTATCGGATCTTCATCAAAGACTTCTCTCGTGTTGCGGCTCCACTTACACGTTTGACTTGTAAAGACAAACTCCAATGGAATCAAGAAGCGGAAGCAGCATTTGAAGCTTTGAAGACATTGTTTGTTTCTGCACCAATCCTGTATAGTGTAGATTTTTCCAAGGCATTTTTTATGGAAACAGACGCATCAGACTTTGCCTTGGGTGCAGTTTTGTCACAAATGGGAACAAATGACAAATTTCATCCAGTAGCTTTTCATTCAAAAAAATTCTCAGCAGCCGAGATCAATTATGAGATCCACGACAAAGAACTTCTTGCAATCATGGATTCTTTTCAAGAATGGCATCATTATCTAGAAGGTGCTTCGAGTCCAGTCACCGTGTAAATGGATCACAAGAACCTCGAGTATTTCATGTTGGCATGCGTGTTGAATTGTCGTCAAGCTCGTTGGAGCATGTCTTTGTCAAGATTTGAATTCATTATCGCTTATCGGCCAGAAAAACAACAAGGTTTGTCTGATGCCCTTTCTAGACGTTCTTATTTTGCACCAAAAGAAGGAGATGCAGCTTTTGAGCAACAAAGAACAGTTCTCTTGAAAACAGAGCAATTTTATCTTTGAGCAATAAAATCAATATTGACTGTTGATTCAACTTTTTTCAAGCAAATTCAGTCAAGTATGTCCTCAGACCCTCTTATTCATGATATCAAGAATAATTCTTCCAAGTCTCATGATGCTTCTAAATTCGAGTTCAAGAACAATCTACTATATTTCGAAGGACGTCTATATGTTCCAAAAGGAGAAGCACGTTTACGTGTTCTTCAAGCACATCATGATTTTCCAGCGGCAAGACATTTTGGATACAACAAGACTTTGGAACTTATATCAAGAGATTTTTGGTGGCCTCAAATGTAGAAGGCAGTCAAAGACTTTGTACAATCATGTGATATTTGCTCAAGATCAAAGACTCCTCGTCATCGACCTTTTGGGCTTCTTCAGCCATTATCTATTCCAGAACAACCATGGTCTTCTGTTTCTATGGATTTCATCACAGATCTTCTAAGCTCAAGATCTTATGATTCTATATTTGTGATGGTAGATCAGTTCACCAAGATGGCACATTTTGTGCCATGCATAAAATCTATTACATGTGAAGAAACAGCTAAGCTTTTCATTGATAATATCTATCGCTATCATGGATTACCTAAGGATATTATATCGGATAGGGGAATTCAATTTGTATCAAGATTTTGGAGAACCCTTTTCAAGATCTTAAAAGTGGACATAAAGTTATCTTCAGCTTTTCATCCTCAAACTGATGGACAAACAGAGCACGTGAACCAAGTCTTGGAGCAATATTTAAGGTGTACCATCAACTCCAAGATGATTGGATAGCTCTTTTGCCATTGGCAGAATTTGCTTATAATAATATGATACATTCTTCTACGCAACAAACACCTTTCTTTGCCAATTATGGTTATCACCCACGACTTGATGCTTTTGACTTTTCAAAAGTTGATAATCCAACAGCAGAAGATTTGGCAAATCGTTTGTCAGAGCTACATGCAATAATGAAGGTGCAATTAAAAGAAGCTCAAGAATGACAAAAAACAAATGCAGATGCGTATCGCAAGGAACAACCACAATTCAACGTGGGGGACAAGGTATGGTTACTTTGTCATAATATCAAGACTACTCATCCTTGTGATAAGTTCGACTATCGTAGGCTTGGACCTTTTCCTATTTCTGAACAAATCAATCTAGTTGCATATCGATTACACCTATCGGAGTCCATGAAGATCCATCCTATATTCCACGTGTCACTACTCGAGCCATATAAGATAGTGGACATACAAGGAAGAAGACAAATACCACCGCCTCCTGTAGAAGTGGACAACAATGAAGAATTTGAGGTTGAAGAGATTTTAGATTGAAGGCGGCGCCGAAATCGATTGGAATATCTTGTACATTGGCGTGGATACGATATTAGTGAACGCACATGGGAGCCATCAAAGAATCTAACAAATGCATCAATAAAAGTTAATGCATTCCATCGACGACATCCATCAAAACCAAGATAAATATTCAAGAAAATCTTCATTATAAAGCAAGGCAGGTTCTATAGAGGTTTCATCCTACCTTGTATCAATATTTGTCATTAGATTTTGTTTGTGCTAAAGAGATGGAGGATCACCAACTAGCAAATTCAGCTCAAGAGCCATCATTTGTTGATTTACCGGATGAAACATTACGACTATCACAACCTTCAAGATGACGGAATAGGGATGAAGACCCTCTAGAACAACATGTCCTTTCTCGGATTGATGGCAAAATACAACATGTTTGGTATCACGACCTTGGAAGAGACTCTTGATGTTTGATGATACTTTTAGAGGTAGGAACTACTCCTGATGGTGTTCCTAATGTTTTCTTTGAAAGAAGTTATGAAGGCCTCAACAATGATCAAATAAAAGGGTGGTCCTCTTGCCCTAGTATGGGATATTATCGATGGCTGAAAGGACCTATCAACTACCTTTGAAAGGAACAAAGATCTGAGTATGTGGCAAGCACAATTCAACGTATTTTAGACTTTCTCAACATATAATCACCGCTCCTCGTGGAACTCGTCCCTAGAAGGGGGGATAATGTCACGGATATAAGATTTACTCCAGTAAATTATCTAAATAATAATAGACCAATAGAAATAGGTAAAATAAGTTGATTTGATAATATGTGATAGAGCAGCTTCCTAGAAGCTTCATAGATGCGAAATCACCTTTATACATGTCTATAGGTGATTGATAGGTTATAAACTTGGTCAACAAGGTAGCCACATGGCGCACATGTTGGTAGCTTGTAGAACAAGCTAGCCATGTGTCACACATTTTGGTAGCTTGTGGAACAAGCCAAATACGTGGTGCACATGTGAGAAACTTGTCATGTAAGTTTGACACATGTCTTGCAAATTAGACACGTGTATGAGGTCCTATAGAATACTGCCATGTAGTTCTTAGTTAGATAGTATTTATAGAGGCAAGAGTGAAGCCCTCTTCACTCTTGTCAACTCCTTTTTTGATCTTAGTCGAGTTTCAAGAGTCCTCATGTTTCCAGTCTTTGACAATAGCCATTCCAATTTTCTTTTGAATATACATACTTTCTTATTCTATTTTGTGACTTTACTTTGACATGGTTTTCATAAGATTATACATCTTTTTCTAGTTCATGTCCTTGATAGTCTGCAATGTCCAATGCACTTGATATAACATTAAGAAAAGAAGAGGAGTGTCAAGGATGCAAGTTAGCAAGTTAGCAAGAAATTAAGGAGAAGAAATCAAAACTAGAATAACTTCAAGAATAAAGAACTGGATGGACAAGAACAAAAACTAGATCAAGAATAAGAAACTGGATTAATATCAAGAAGAAGGCAACACTTTCGATTATTCCAAGACTTGTGTTGGCAAGATTGAGGTGCTCCTCAATCTTGCCCCTTATTTATACTATGAGGCCTTATGTCCTATTGGATCTTCTAAGAATATCTTAGAAGATTTTAGAACCTTGAAGAAGATTTTAGAAGACTCTAAAAAATTTACGAGGGATCTTGGAAGGTCCTAAAAATATCTTAGAATATTCTAAAAGTTTGAGGAAGATTTTAGAAGACTCTAAGAAGTCTACGGGAGGTCTTGGAAGGTTGAAGAAGATTCTAGAAGATTCTAGAAGATTCTAAAGGATTTTCAAAAGCTATAGAAGATTTTAGAAGACTACCGAAAGTTCTAGTAGTGGCTTAAATATGTCCGTGATATCATCTTTCCTTCTAGCAACGAGTTTCACGAGGAGTTGAAGCAATTTGATAATCAAATCATATGTGTAAAAATTCTAGAATTCGTTGGAGTAGAGAAGCAATATATTTTGTCTTTTGTGCATTGGTTATCGATTCAACAAGGCCCTTGAGATGGTGTCAATGACCTCCAGATATAACCTCTGTAAGACCAACATCCCATCCAAGAATTTGTTCTTCGTTGCGACCTTCAAAACATCCTCCAAACATAATTTTTGATCCATTTGGAATCACCCTTCCACCTTCGAGGAGTATTACCAAAGCTTGAGCATTTGAATCAAGATTTTTGTGATGAGGCCATATCTCCAAAGACTCCAAGCGTGGCCTTACTTGACGTTGGGATACTCCTTCTTTATCTTGTCCATGTTCTTCAAACCTAGTAGATTGTGAAAGTTGCAATGATTCCCTAGCCGCTTGTATGCCAGAAGAGTCTTCTGACTCTTGTTCATGAAGTATTCCAATCGTCCATGTCTTATACATGAATCCAATATTTCATCCACCTCGTATTCAATCTCTTGATTGACTTCAACTAGAGTTGGTGGTGGAATAGTTCTTCCAACAATATTTGATTTATAATAGGTTTTTAAAAGCGAGATATGAAAGACTGGATGAATGTGCATGCTACTTGGTAGTTCGAGACAAAAACTTACTGGATTTACTTGGTATAGAATTGTAAAAGGTCCAAGTCTTTGATAGTCTAATTTTTGTAATGGTCAATTTGTTTGTATATTTTGTCGAAGTAACCAAACACGTTCTCCTACTTTAAAATTTGGTTGATTCTTGCGATGAATGTCTACATAGTCTTTATATCGATCTTTGCTATTTGTAATTAGAATTTCAGTTCTTCATGGATGGTTTTTAAATAAGTAGCTTGATTCTCTATAACAAGGCTTCTCACATCTTCAATTTGGAATGGATCTGCTCGAAGGTGGTATCCATAGTTTGAGAAGAATGGAGTTTGCTTTGTTGAAGAATGTTTGGAGTTATTATATGCAACCTAAGCCAATGGTAGAAAGTCCGTCCAATCATCTTTTTGATAATTTATACTGCAACAAAGATATTGTTCCAAGATCTAATTCACTTGTTCTGTTTGATCGTCAGTTTGAAGATGATAAGCAGATGAGAGGTTGATCTTGACCTTTAAAAGCTAAAATAATCCTCTCCAAAAGTTTGATACAAATTGTGGTCCTCAATCTGAAATAATATCAATTAGAAGGCCATGTATTTGATAAATATTATCAATAAAAAGCTTGGCTGTTTCCTCTCCAGAAATAATCTTGTTGCATGGGATAAAATGTGCCATCTTAGTAAGACGATCTACCACCACAAAAATTGAATCTTTTCTATTCAAAATTGGGAGGTCTGTAATGAAGTCTATAGATAATAATTGCCATGGGTCCTTAGGAACTGGAAGGGGTTGCAGAAGTCCATATGGTTGGTGTCTTGGAATCTTCATTCGCATACAAATTTCACATGATTGGATGAATTCTTTCACCAATTTCTACATTTGAGGCCACCAATAGTCTCTTGATATCAATTCCAAGGTCTTATTAAAGCCAAAGTGTCCAGCTGCTTCAAGGTCATGTCGAGCTTGAAGGATTTGAAGTCTTGTAGGTCTTGGAGGAACATATAGGAGATTCTTGAAGTATAACAATCCATCTTCCAATTTGAAATTATTGTCTTCTTCCACATGTGCATTTTTTAAACGTTATTGGATGTTCTTTATAAATGGATCTGTCTTCATTGCTTTCTAGATTTCCATCTTGAGAGTTATATTTGTATAGGTAGATATCGTCGATGTCTTTAACATATCGTCGATGTGTTTTAACCTTATAGTGTTATAAAGCCAGTAAGTTATGCTGTGAAAAAAGACTAGGCATAAGTAACGCTCTGATTAAATACTGTTACATTTATCACATTAATATCTTTCCATTAAAAGGTACGATTATTGATCAAAAGAAGAAGAGGAATAGTTTTAATTTCGAACATATACTAACTAGAAAACTGTCAATCATCAACAATTGCCAATAATTCTTTGTCATGGATCTCGTAATTAATCTGAAATTTTTTGAGAGCGAAATGCTATTGGATATAGTTGACCATCATCACCAGTTTGAGAGAGTATAGATCCCAATACAAAATCTGAGACATCTGTTTCCAGAATAAATGATTTTATTGAATTTGCGTGAACAAGTATAGGAGCAGAGGTGAAAGATTCGTTTAGCTTCTTAAATGCTTCTTCAGTCTTATCATCCCAAATAAATTTATCTTTGCATGTAAGTTGCGTTAATAGAGCCGTAATCTTGGAATAATTTTTGATGAAGATTCTGTAGAAATTTACAAATCCCAAGAAACATTATACATCTCTAATTGATGATGGTTGTTTCCACTCCATAATAGTTTGTATCTTCTTTGGATCCATGAAAATCCCATTTTTTGAAGCAATATATCCCAAAAATTTGACTGATGGTTGGTGGAAAGAGCATTTTTCTAATTTGGCATATAATCCACTTTCTCGTAGTTTTTTTAATACCTTCCGTATATGATATTCATGCTCTTCTTCCTTCTTAGAAAAGATCAAGATATCGTCTAAGTAGATGACTACAAAGTCATCTGAGTATTCTCGTAAGATATCATTCTTCATATGTTGGAAGACTGCATGTGCATTTGTAAGTCCAAAAGGCATAACATTATATTCGAAATGTCCATACCTTGTGCGGAATGCTGTCTTCCATTGATCTCCTTCCTTAATCCTGACTAGGTTGTAGGCGCCTCTTAAATCAATCTTTGTAAAAATCCTTGCTTGTCCTAATTATTCCAATAATCTTGAGATTAATAATAATGGATAGCGATTTTTTATAATTACCTTATTCAGACCTCGATAGTCAACACACATATGTAAGGAACCATCCTTCTTTTTCACAAATAATATAGGAGCTCCAACAGGCAATTTTGAATGTCGAATAAAATTCTTGGCTAAACTTTCATCAATATATTCTTGTAAGGCTGTAAGCTTCGTTTGTGATAGATTGTAAATGGGACCAAATAGAGGTTGAGCTCCATCTTGTAATTTGATTGCACAATCATAAGGACGATGTTTGGGTAATATGTCTATTTTTTTTTTTTCAAATACGTCTTCTAAATCGCGATATTGACTAGGAATTTCCTGCTTTAGTTGCTCCATTTGATCCTTCATTGAGATAGCATACAATGCAAATGCATCTCTTTTTTTTGCTACTTGCATAAATACTTTAGCTTTAAGGAATAGAGCAGTATCTCGTTTCTTCTTTTGATGTGTAGATCTTGAGGAAATCTTCTGCATATTCGAATCAATATCAGGATTATGTAGCTCAAACCAAGGAAGTCTAATGACAATAGGATTTGTCGGACATCTAATGATGTTGAAAACAATTTGTGATACTTGATCTCCTAGTATCACTTCCAACGGTTGGGTTTCTTTGACAATATGTCCTGATGCAAGGTTTCATCCATCAATGACTTCAACTGGTGCAAGATGGGTCTTCTTTACAAGTAGTAGATTGTACTTGGTTGCAAAATCCTTATCCATGAAGCATGCTGAGGCTCCAGTATCTAAAAGAACTTTAGCAAAAATTTCTTATTTCAAGGTTCTTATATATACATGAAGTATAAAACAAGGTGTTGGATCTGGAGGAAAAAGAGACCTTTTTCTGATATTTTAGATTTGGGGGTGTCCAACTACAAGGTCCCTACTATGGCTGGACGTCTTTGTTTTTCGACCTTTCTAATTCGGATATTATACCTCATGCCTTGAATTTTCTAGACTTATTTAGATAATTTGCTACCTTATGATTGGATCTTCCACAATATAGGCATAAATTCTCTTGCTGACATCTAGTCTTTTCCGCTGGTGTTAATGGCTTGAATTGAGTCATATCAATGTGCATAGATTCAAGATATGTTAATGGCTTTTCCAATACTCTTGAAGATGTAGCAATCATACCTTGATAGGTATTGCTGAAAATTGATCACCTTTCTTGTTGTAGTTCAAATAAGCGATTGTCACAAGTAATAGCTTGAGCTATGAGTTCCTCTAAGCTTTCAACTCTTGGCATCGTGATGAATAAATTCTTTATATCATCCTTTAGGCTATAACAAAATCGAGTCATAAAAGCCTTATCATTCCAATTAAGATCACAAGTAAGTTGTTGAAATTCTACGGCATAAATTGTAGCTAAACGTTGCCCTTATCATAGATTTTGGATCTTCATCTCTGCCACTCTTTCTCGATCACTGTCTCCAAATGCAGTAGTAAATCTTTCCATAAAAGCTTCTAAGTTGTACATGATTGGAGAATTCTTTTCCAATAGTGGCGCAAACTATGACCGAGCACATCCTGATAAAAGGGTGCCCATAAAAGCAACTTGAGTGAATCCATCTGGGTAACGAGATGGATATAGTCATAAGTAAAGTCGCACTTGTTGTACAAACCCTCAAAAATTGGATCTTGTTCCATCAAACTTGTTAGGCATATTAGCTTTTGGCTCTTTTATAACAACCCTTGGAACTTCTAGAGAAGTTGTGTACATAGCTTGTTTATCGCTTGCTTCTCTTAATCGAATAATCTCTTGTTGTAAGTTATAAATCTCTCACTTAGTTTCTTCAGATACTTGCTCTATTTGTGATTTTTTTCTTGGATTGCAAAAGAATGTCATTTCTTCTTGTATTGTATCCAATAGGGCTCAAAGATGTGCAAGTGTTGCTATTCTATTCTCTATTTGTGAAGATGCACCTCTATTAACCTGATCTATTTCCATCTTAAAAAAAAAAAAATTGATAAGCCGTTAGTATTTTCTATACTAAAAGGAATACTTTGAGACAGTTAGTGTAGAAGAGGGTAATCTGCAACCTCTAAAATGTAGTGATATAACTTAAGAAAGGGATAATCCACTCTTTCCAAAGAAAAATCAACTACAACAAGTAAACATATCAATCTAGAGGGAGGTAGTCCGCACTCGTCTAGAACGCAATAGTATCTTGAAGAGGGGTAATCCACTTTCTATCAAGAGATCTAAGCTATGATATGATTATGTAAGTTAGTCTTGCCAAACTGTCAAAGATGCAAGTTAGCAGGTTAGTAAGAAATTAAAGAGAAGAAATCAGAACCAAAATAATTTCAAGAACAAAGAACTGGATGGACAAGAATAAGAACTAGATCAAGAACAAGAAACTGGATTAATATCAAGAATAAGGCAGCACTCTAGATTACTCCAAGATGATAAATGAGTAGTGCAATTTTTAATAATATCTGCTAATTATGAGCGTAATAAGAAATATCTATGGAGTGGCTCGTTACCAACGATCGATGAAGAGTTTAAGGATTTTTGCAAGATACGACCATAGAGCAAGGATGTGGTAGTACGTCAAAGGAGGTATTCTTGCAAGGAGAAGAAAGTACCTTTTATACAAGAATTATAAATTTTTTTAAGAGTGGATTTGTTATACACACGCAACTTAATGACCTACAAAAATGAAAAAAAATGATTGTTAGAAAAATAGAAAAAGACCTAAAAAGAGTAGATGTGTTTAATGAAGATGATAAGATAATAGGTATATATATATGGAAATAGATTTAGAAGATATGTTGGAAGAAGTCCACTTAACTTTATCAAGAGCTAAATCAACCTTTGATGTTTAAGAGGTTATTATTGTGAGACATTTATGTGGATGGTTTGGTCGTAAATCAGACCCTATTAAAGTAGATGCCATACAACGGATGAAGGAATGTAAGCTAAATCCTGCCACCTTCAATTGCATTTATAATCTGATAACTGAATCTAACTTATACCTCTATAACATAGTCTAGTTATTCCACTGCAATTTAATAGCATTATGTAATGTTAGTACCATCAAATATCTAATTAATTGATATATAAGGTATGTTAATTAAAATATATAATTTTTTTATTTTTTATTTTTATTATTTTTATTATTTTATTTTAATTTTTAATTTTTTAATCCAAATACCATTCATTTATATAAGAGATCATGACATGAATGAAAAGAACTTAACAAAAGAAAATCAAACCAAATCCTAGAAGAGGGTAGTCTAATCCTTGGCGCTTAATTAGTTGCCACTTCCACATCCTTACTCCAAACTTCTTAAAGCTAAAGTCATTAGAAAGCAGACTTAGTAATGCTCTTTGCCTCCAAATCTCAAATCCTAATTTGCTACGAATTATGCGCCATCATCCTTCAAAATTGGCTCCTTAAGATCATATGATAGAAGACCCCTTGGTGCAAAATTAGTCGCCGCTCCTTTGGCTCTAGTTGGAATTGCACGAACTTAGTTTTTTTGAAAAGTAGACTTCATAATGCTTTTAAATCCAAAAGATGGTCTTCAACTTCACCTCCAATCGATGGATCCGGATGATCAAAGTCTATGCTCCTAAAATGGACAATAGTAGATCCCCTAGAAGCATTGGCGGCCACTACTTCTCTATTGTTCCATGTAACAGCTCAAGTCTTGATTCTTAAGAAAGAAAATTCAAAAAAATTCCATCTTGCTAAATTTCACTTACAAATTTGTATCCGCAAAGTAAATCTCCTTGATCAAAATCAGCACTTCAAATGCCATTGGCCGCAAATCCCTTAGCAATCCATTGGCTGCCACTTCTTCACTTCTAGTTGAAATGAAATGTGCCTTAGTTTTAAGAAAATTAACTTCTAAATCCTCTAGTATATCTAAAAATCCGCTCCCAATTCTTCTCCAATCTTCAAATCTTTTCACTTGAAGTGGGCACTCTAATACTATATATAGCAATAGATCCTTATGTTTGGTCAATCATTGCTCCTCTGTCTATGGTCAAAATTGATCTAGCCTTAGGTTTCTAGAATCCTAATCTAATCTAATTAGTGTCAATTAAATCTCAAGTTCATATCATTCCTATTCTAGCAATAATCTTGATTCAAACTTACAGCTCTACTTCCTAGCCTTCACCCTCTTCTACCTATCTGCACTTAATGGCTCCACCACTTTTGGCATCTTAGTTTCAAAAGCACCTATAGTCAGCTTTAAATCCTTTTCAAAAATCATAATCCCACTCTTTAATAAAATGCTTCCACTATCCTATTATGTTTTGAAACCTCACAGTGAGCGATTGTACGGTGATCCTTGTTGAGATCAAGCAATTGATTCTGCACTCTCCTACTTTGCCTTGCCCTGTTGTTTAGCCCAACTGCCACCATCGTGCAACCACCTCGATCCTTCCATCCGAGTAGCCATACCTTCTTTACACAATGCAACCTTCATGCACCATATGATCCACTCCTATCAAGTTTTATCTCCCTCACCATACTAAACCTCCATTGCCAGATCTGTCTACCTATTTACGCTATAAGTGCCATCTTGCACTGATTTTCAAAGCACAGAAATTCTTCATCAAAAAAAAAAAATGCCGCAGCTGTTCTTCATTCCTTTGCTCTTCACCACCTTTTGCCTCTCTTGCCTACTGCTTTTCTTTTCTCGAATCTCTTATCACCTAAAACCTAATTCTCCGTTCCTTGCTAGTTTTTTCTTTCTTCCGCTCTCTTGCCCTCATTGCCCTTCTCCTTTCTTTTCTCTTGCTACTACTCTCTAGATATTCTACTCTCATTCACTCACTCACACTCCAATTCTCTCTCTGTATCCTATATACATACAAATACATACACACTCTCCTCCCCTCCGTCTTTCAATCTCTCTTTCTCGCTGTCGTGGTGAGAGTCTTAGCCCTAAGAAACACTGGGTCTTTTTTGCCTCTAGTTTCTCAAGTGCAAGATGAGATTCATAAAGTTCATAAAATTGAAGAATTTATATAAAAACATACTTTATTAACCCTAACATATTCTGCCTTTAGAAACCTGCCTTCAATTTTGCTCATAAATCCTAGGATATCACATCAATTGAAGCAAAATTTGGACACAAGGTACTTAAGAGAGTAAAGAAGCAAACCCCATAAACCTTTTGATTATAGCTCATGTGGTTAGAGAGAACCATGTTGTCAAAGTAATTCCTCCATGCTGCCTTTGATTCTGGACCCCCTTTGCTTCACACCTTCATTGCTCTTCATTAAAGAAGACCTAAGTGCTGAAATTTGGTAGGCTTATAGCTTATCTCATGTTGTAAACACCCTCCAAATATTGCTCCAAGAGCCTTCTCCAAACTTGAGTTATAGGTTCCATCCTTCTTCTTTAATTTTGCCTTCTAACAACTCTAGATCCGACCACAATTTTCCTCATAACTCCTCGAATATAACTCCAATAGCAATCAGTTTTTTACACAACTTAAAGACTCATATATCTACAAACCCCAACAAATTTTACTCAAAATACTACTCTGATCACAAAGATATGCTCCCTCAAACTTCACTGATTTGGAGATAGACCCCTGTCACTTTGAAAGAGCATAACATTTTATTTATAAGACTAATGAGTATCAAACTTACACTCATCTCTTCCTTAACTTACATAGATCATGTCTATCAAATTTCACACTCAAATTTGTCTCCTAAATCTCTTTATACCCAAAAAAAACCCACACACATGCACTGCCCATACAAACCCTCAACCTTGCTTCACTCTATTTCTCTTTTCATTCAAACCGGTTACAATTTCACTCATAACTCTTTGCTTAGAGGTCATATTGACTTGAGATTTTGACACAAAGTAGTTAACTCTATAAGGAACAAAAACCCAACAAATTTCGCCACTAAAGTCTAAGTGGTTTCCAAGAACCAAGGCCCGAAATTTAGTAACCCTCTCTGCCCTAGTCTTAAACACCTGCAACTTTCACGACTCATATCTCCCTTGATACTTAATCAAAAGACATGAGAATTGTCTCTATGAGTTTCTTTATCTTGTCTACTACAAACCTACAAAAACTCGCACCTAAAATCCTCTCTAAGCTTCTTCTACACACAAAAACGTATACTGCCTATCAAAAAGAAACCCTATCTCTCCAAAAAAACTCTCCTCCTTCTTCTTCACGACCCTTCCTTGTCATCTCCCTCCTGGTCTTCTTTATCCTCTTGGTCAAAAAGACCTCTTAGCCCATGTCTTTTCCACTTCCTCAACCTTTTCTTTTTACTAACTTGAAGAAATTTCACTTTTCAAGGTAAATTTCCATTGTATCTTCTTACTACTAATTTTCTATCAACCTTTCTTCTAATCTTAATCTTTTTATTTTAATGCATTCTTTTATGTTTTTCACACTATGTTTTGATTTACAACATGACATCCACCCCCTCCAAACCTGCACATCCTCCGACATGTGCCAACTTAACCATCTCCGTTTGTTTTATTGTTGTCATTTCTTCTCCATCTTCTACATTATTTGAAACTCTTAGTATTGATTTAGCTTATTTCAATGGACCATTTTCCCCTATCAAAAAATCTCCTAGATATGATTTTTCTCTGAAAGCCATGAATAATCAAAGCTAAAATCATATCTTGAAGTTCTCCAAGCTTCACTTTTTTCCAAAATAAATGATAATAATCCTCCTTCCTTTCTTTATCACATTCAAAGTTATAGTTGTCAGCATAAATAAGTATCTTTGTGTCTTTGTGAACCATCTTTTCATTTGTGATTTCTTCAACTATGCATTCTTGAATTTGGATAGTTTGGGCTTTTTTTATTAAGCCTTGCGCTTCTCCATATTCAAATTCACCTTGATTTTGGATACATGTTGTATCCATAATAACCCTTGTATTACTCATATTCATTCCAACAAACATTTGTAAAACCTCATTTTCCATTTCTCCATTAAAAAATTCTTCTATTTGTTCAATTTTCTCTTCTTGAGCCTCATTAAAGCCAATTTTTTGCTCTTTTTGGTAACCATCATTAAAAGTGGTATAAGCATATGCCTTTGCTTCTTTTTCTTCCATGTTGTCGGTGGTATCCTCCTTCTTCCTTTGAAGTTGAAGAGAAAACATGTTTAAAACTTCTTCTTCCAAATCAGCAAGTATATCATTATTCACATCTTCTTCTTCAACCTCATGACTCACCTTATCATCCTCCACAACCATAACTCCTTCTAAGCTTGATTTACATTCAATAAAAAATACTTGACCAATCTTTTCTTCCTCCTCTTTAGTCAAACAAGTGTCAATGGCACTTGTCATCACTGTCTCCACTTTCTCAATGTCCTTCTTCTTCTTTTCCGTACCCCTTTCTATGTTTTCTTCTATTCTTTGCTTTGGAATTGATGCCTTCTTTGGTTGTGAAGATGAAAGAATATTTTGTGGTGGTTGATTTATTATTGATCCTTCTTTTGTCCTTTCCCCTATACCATCACCCTTTTGTATTTGCTTCTTATTCATTGGTTCTTCATCTTCATCTTCTACATTCCTTCCTCTCTTTACTTCCACATAGACATCTTGAAAGTCTTCATTCCTCCTTTCCTTGTTTAAGGAAGCTTTGATGCTAACTGCATCAACTAGATCATCCCATCTTGTCTTCTCTCTAATGGCCTGAGCTCCTCTAATCATAGTCTCATGATTTTCAAGACATGGAGCTTCAACATTATTTTGCCAAGCCACAATTTGATAAGAATCTGCATTACCTGAATCTCTTGGCTTAGGCTTCATCATTCGATCTTCTATTAATTTTTTCATTCCTCCTTTAGTAAAGTTAGTGTCCAAAGGAAAATTTGTAGATGCATCTCTAATCCTTCCTTCTTTGAAGGTAATGATGCCTTTCTTCATGGCATCAGCAAATGATTTACAATCACTACGTTTGTGATTGGAATCATCACACCAAATGCACCTCATAACATATCCCCTCTGTCCTCCAGAAGTTTGAGAAATACTTGGCTTCATATTCCTTTTCAAAGCACTCATCTCACTTTCAATTCCTTCAATCCCTTCACCAATTCCTCTAGAGTATCTTCATCTAGAGCCTTATCCTTTGAAGAGCTTGATGGTAACATTAAAGAAGTCCTTGTAGCTGGTGGTGCTGAAGCTTCCATTTTTACTCCATACCCCTTAGCCTTTACCCGATGTTGCTTTGCAATAAGACTTATTGAATCCTCCAATTGTCTCCAATTGGTACTAAAACCTCCTTCAGCTGCTCCATCTTGAAGAAGAAGTAATAGTCTATCCTCCAAAGCTTCATTTGCAGCTTGTAGAAATAACTCTGATTTTCTCACTTCAAGAATCCTCTTCTCTGTTAATGAGAGTTGTCCAAATTTCTTTTCAAATTCTCTTAACAATTCACTTGGTCCCATATTGTTACCTGGTTGTTGTTCCACCCAATCAAGGAAATTCCTTTTGGACATCCTTTCTTCATCTTCATCAAAAAACTCATCTCGAAGCCTCTCTTCAAATTTGGCCCAAGTAATCTCAAAATTATTTTGATGAAGATGTTTCACCTTATCTCTGATCTCTGGTACAACTGCCAAGTCAAATGTCTCTATCATCTTCTCCTCTGAAATTTGATAGATTTCCATCTCACAAGTATAATTCCTTAAAAAATTTGAAATGTTCTTCCCATTGAATCTTTCATTCTTGGAAATAATAGCTTTCAAAGCTTTTGTAGCTCCTTGTCCAGCTGCATTGGCAACTTGTTGTCCCATAAACATTTGCATGGTCCTAAAGAACTCCTCTGCAAAGTTTTGACTACCTCCTTGAGCTTGACTACCATTGGTTCTATTATCCCCCATCTTGCCTTAAAAAATCTTGAAGCCTTAGAGCTCTCTCAGTGGAAGCACCAAATGTCATGGTGAGAGTCTTAGCCCTAAGAAACACTGGGTCTTTTTTGCCTCTAGTTTCTCAAGTGCAAGATGAGATTCATAAAGTTCATAAAATTGAAGAATTTATATAAAAACATACTTTATTAACCCTAACATATTCTGCCTTTAGAAACCCGCCTTCAATTTTGCTCATAAATCCTAGGATATCACATCAATTGAAGCAAAATTTGGACACAAGGTACTTAAGAGAGTAAAGAAGCAAACCCCATAAACCTTTTGATTATAGCTCATGTGGTTAGAGAGAACCATGTTGTCAAAGTAATTCCTCCATGCTGCCTTTGATTCTGGACCCCCTTTGCTTCACACCTTCATTGCTCTTCATTAAAGAAGACCTAAGTGCTGAAATTTGGTAGGCTTATAGCTTATCTCATGTTGTAAACACTCCCCAAATATTGCTCCAAGAGCCTTCTCCAAACTTGAGTTATAGGTTCCATCCTTCTTCTTTAATTTTGCCTTCTAACAACTCTAGATCCGACCACAATTTTCCTCATAACTCCTCGAATATAACTCCAATAGCAATCAGTTTTTTACACAACTTAAAAGACTCATATATCTACAAACCCCAACAAATTTTACTCAAAATACTACTCTGATCACAAAGATATGCTCCCTCAAACTTCACTGATTTGGAGATAGACCCCTGTCACTTTGAAAGAGCATAACATTTTATTTATAAGACTAATGAGTATCAAACTTACACTCATCTCTTCCTTAACTTACATAGATCATGTCTATCAAATTTCACACTCAAATTCGTCTCCTAAATCTCTTTATACCCAAAAAAACCCACACACATGCACTGCCCATACAAACCCTCAACCTTGCCTTCACTCTATTTCTCTTTTCATTCAAACCGGTTACAATTTCACTCATAACTCTTTGCTTAGAGGTCATATTGACTTGAGATTTTGACACAAAGTAGTTAACTCTATAAGGAACAAAAACCCAACAAATTTCGCCACTAAAGTCTAAGTGGTTTCCAAGAACCAAGGCCCGAAATTTAATAACCCTCTCTGCCCTAGTCTTAAACATCTGCAACTTTCACGACTCATATCTCCCTTGATACTTAATCAAAAGACATGAGAATTGTCTCTATGAGTTCTTTATCTTGTCTACTACAAACCTACAAAAACTCGCACCTAAAATCCTCTCTAAGCTTCTTCTACACACAAAAACGTATACTGCCTATCAAAAAGAAAACCCTATCTCTCCAAAAAAACTCTCCTCCTTCTTCTTCACGACCCTTCCTTGTCATCTCCCTCCTGGTCTTCTTTATCCTCTTGGTCAAAAAGACCTCTTAGCCCATGTCTTTTCCACTTCCTCAACCTTTTTCTTTTTACTAACTTGAAGAAATTTCACTTTTCAAGGTAAATTTCCATTGTATCTTCTTACTACTAATTTTCTATCAACCTTTCTTCTAATCTTAATCTTTTTATTTTAATGCATTCTTTTATGTTTTTCACACTATGTTTTGATTCACAACACGACATCGCCGTACTAACCCTCTCCTTGTTCTATCTTCAACCACCCTCCAATTCTTACTGGCCGAGGATTTTGCACCGCACGTAATCTCCATTGGCGCCGCAGTCAACGGTCACCAAGACCTATTACCAAGTATTTGATAATTTATTTTTTTATTTTATTTTATTTTTTTAAATTCCAAACTCATATTTATGGGGGATGACAAGGGCTTAATGTAGGTTCCTTTCTAACTCCAAAATAATTAATATTTTAAATAAATTTCCTCTACTTCTAATTATTTTTAAGTTCCTATTTTTCTTCCCTACTATTATCTTCACTAATTAGTCCTATTACTCTCTAATTTACTTATCTAATTCTAAAAATTTTAATTTTTTAAATTTTTCTAAATTTTTTAAGCTAACTAAGGTGAGGCAATGAATTTTTAAGTCACAAGGAAGTTTGTAGCTCACAAACAGAAGTGCAGAGATTTTTGAAAGCTTGTATATTTTATTATGTATGGATTCCATATTATGAGCATATAGCAAATCCTCTCTATAGTCTATTACAAAAAAAAAAAAAAAAAAAAAAAGATTTAAATGGGAGAAGACACATACAAAAGCAATGCAAAGGTTGAAGCAATCATTGTCTTTTTCACTTGTACTATATAGAATAAATTATGAGAATAAGAAACTAGTAATACTTACAGTTGATATTAGTCCAATAGCTATTGGTTGGACTTTGAGACAAGATGATGAAGAAGGGAATCGATTTGCTATACAATTTAGAGTTAAGATATTCAGTGAAAGAAAAGGTGCTATTTACAAGTAAAACGAGAATTATGGGGGGTAGTGATAGCTATGAAAACTAAAAGAGATTATCTAATCGGAGTATCAGTGATAGTAGAAACAGATTTTTTGTCACTATTGGGAATAATCACCAATTATAATATCCCTGATATTGCTATGCTAAGACGGATTGCATATATTAATTCTTTAAATCTTGAATTCAAGTATATAACAGGAAAAAATAATCCAATGGTAGATATGCTATCTCCGATTAAATATGAATAGGAAGAAGATTTGATTGATGATATTGACGATGTAGGTACTATCTTCTATTTTAGAACACAACAAAGAAAGAATGAGTATCCAAAACTATTCATGGAAGAATTATATGAAGGAGAATGGATAGATATTTGATATTATTTGAGCACGCTATTAAGGCAATTGGGATGGAATGATATTTATTTCAAGCAGATTAGGTGGAGAGCCTACAACTATCTTTTAAAAGATAGATACTTGTGGAAGCAATATAAAAGGGACAGTGGTATACCGCAAAGAGTAATTTGTAAGAAAGAAATGCAAGAACAATTGATCCAAGAATTCCATGATAGCTTGTAGGTTGGTCACAGAGGTATTTATACTACCTTTAACAAACTTAAAGAAAAATATTGATAGCGTAATATGTATAAAGATATAGTGAAGTTTGTAGAATCATGTCAAATTTACCAAATGTATTCAGAGATTCAACCTAGAGATGGATTACATCATACATATCTTCTAGCAATACATTATAAATGGATAGTAGATTTAGTTACTATACCTATGGAGTTATGGCAAATACAATACTTGATTTTGGCACGAGAAGATTTATCCAACCAGATGGAGGGAAGAGCTCTCCAAACAAAATCCACTAAAAGAATTTGTAGATTTCTACTAGGGGATGTGATTTGTAGATACGGATGTATTGGAAAGATTATTATTGATCGTAGAGAATTAGATACACATCAGACAAGAAATTTTTTTGAAAGATGTGGGATCAAGCTTGCACTTACAACAGTGTATAATCCGGAAGGTAATGCCAAAAGTGAGCGAGGTCATCCTCCGATAGTAAAAGCCATTGTTAAAGCATATAAAAGAAGGGCAAAAGAATGGCCAAGATTATTACCATTTTCTCTATGGATTGATCGTACTACTTACAATTTAATAAGTGGATACATACCCACAGAATTGATACAAGGACAAAAGCCTATTATGCCAATTGAAGAGCAAATATATACTTAGAATGTTTTACCTTGATAAGACAATGTGTCTAGAGAAGAATTTCTTGCACTTCGAATCCATTAATTAGAGAGAAGACCTAAAGATATAAAAAAAGTAATTATTAAATTAAAAGAAGTACAAATAAAAAACAAAGATAGATTTGACAAGCGACATTGGTTACAGCCAAAAGAAATTTAAGAAGCTGATTGAATTTTGGTGTATGATAGCAGCTTGGATAACCAACATAATACTTTTAGAAAAATTTTTGAACGCTGATTTGGACCTTATGTGGTTGTAAATATTTTGAATAATAGCACATATGTATTAAAGGAGCTAGATGGGACACTCCTTAAAATTCCAATTGTAAAAAAATGCATAAAACTCTTCAAACAACAAGGTCAAGATATAACACATGAAGATATAAGAGAAGAGATTGACTTCTTTACAGATGAAGAAGAAGAACATGATTTTGAAGAGGATATTGCAGGAGCAATAATATGATACCGACCACAATTTCAACTCTTCTTGCTGCACATCGGAAGATGCTTAGATTTGAAAGGGATGGATGTTGTATTGTGATTCGGCTACCATGTGAAAAAATTATATATGTATATTTAATGTATAATTCATTATATAATCAAATGAAAGCTATAATAATAGATTTTATTGATTATAAGATGTGATTAGGTTGCTAATTTAGAAAGAATCTATCTAAAAAATTTATTATTGAAATTTACACAACCTTATTTTTTCTTTTGATAGTAATTTTAAAGTTGATTTTATATTGATAGTAACTTTTATATATCTTAAGTCACCTTTATTAGACACTCGTGATTCTTAAGATCTTATTTATTTCTTTTATTTACTATTTAAAATACATATTATATAAATCTTATAACAAAAAGGATTAGAAAGGGATTTTTAGTGTAAAAGAGGGTAGTTAAGCCATCTATGTGGATGAGTGGAGATAGATGATAGAAGTCTCTATTCCTATTGGCCAAAAATCATGTCCAATAGACTTCAAGGAGGTTGCCTAAGGATTAATTAGGAATTAGGGTTTTTTTTTTGAGGGGAGTCGAACATCAGAGGCTAGGATCAGCAAGTTTGGTTTTTTGGATATGGTTTTGATATAAATCTTGCATGATTTGGACTTTTTATGAAAGAGATATAGGTGCTCAAAGGTAGGGTGTCAAAATTGTACACAGAGCAATAGAGGATCTACGACTAGGGTTAGAAAGAGTACTTTTTTGGCTACACTTTTTACATACAACTTAATAAAATCTAAGCTGAGGTGAAGAAGATATTAGGAGTTGAAATCAGTGCTTGTAAGCCAAGGGCAGTAAGTGACCCTGTTTAACTAATGGTTACATTTTAAGCTATATCTTAGGCAATTTGATAGATTTTTAGCTCAAAATTTTTAGAAGTATATATATTTATGTCATAAGACTATGCACAAAAATTTTGTGGCATTAAGATTTTGGATTTGTGAGATATAAGGAAAATAGTGCTCATGTGTCTGTGAGCTAGGGTTTTAAGCACCTACTAGGAATTTTGAAATATTGGATGATCAAAAATAAATTTATGATTAAATCTTTTTTGTGGTGAAATTTAAAAAGATTGTCTATATTCTAAAGAAAATTTTATAGAAATTGAATAGTTGAATCAAGAGTTATTAGACTCTAAAGATCAAGAAGAAATAAGTCTTTGCAGGTGAATAAAGTTTTGAAGGGTTTTTGTGGAAATTTGAATTCTTCATGTACAAACATATTTAAAGATAAGAAGATTTATCTATATAACTTCTCTTTTGCAATATTATTGTATTATTTTTCTTTTTTATTAAGAAAAAATCACTTATTGGAGTTTAGCCAATAAATTTCAAGTAAATTCTTTATAATCAAATATCCAATATATTCCCAGATAGAAGTTCATGCCATTTGGTAGTGTTTTAAGGGGATTATAAGAACAAGAGTTAGAAGACTCTTTTGCCATATAAGCAACTAGAGAACCATTACAACTTTCACAAGCTATTAGATTTGAAGACCATAGACAAAGCAAAGAAGGAATATTCTAACATCAAGTAAGGCCATGTTTGGAGTCTTTGAGGATATGGCCTCATGACAAAAATCTCAATTCAAATGCCCAAGCTTTGGTAATACTCCTTGAAGTTGGAAGGATGACTCAAAGTGGATCAAAAATTATGTTTGGGAGATGTTTTAAAGGCCGCAACGAAGAGCAAATTCTTTGATGGGACGTTGGTTTAATAGAGGTTATATCTAGAGGTCATCAATGCCATCTCAAGGGCCCTATTGAACCAATAATCAATGAACATAAGATGGGATATGTTGCTTTGTTACTCCAATAAATTCTAGATTTCTTACATATATGATTTGATCATCAAATCGCTTCGGCTCCTTGTGAAACTCATTGCTAGAAAGGGAGGTGATATCACGGACATATTTTAAGTCACCACTTTCTAGAATTTTTTGTAGTCTTTTAGAACCTTCTATAGCTTTCTAAAATCTTCTAGAACCTTCTAGAATTATATAGAATTTTCTTTAGTCATCTAAGAATCTTCTATCGTCTTTGAGAACCCTCTAGAATCTTCTAAAATCTTCCAAAATCTCTTGTAGACTTTTAAAATCTTCTAAAATCTTCCTCAAGCTTCTAGAATTTTTTAAGATACTCTTAGAAGGTCGAATAGGACATAGGTCTTATAATATAAATAAGAAGCAAGATCGAGAAGTATTTTAGCCTTGCCAATACAAGTCTTGAAACAATCCAAATTGTTGCCTTGTTCTTGATATCAATCTAGTCTTTTGTTCTTGATATCAATCTAATCTTTTGTTCTTAATATTAATCTAGTCTTTTATTCTTGATATCAATCTAATCTTTTATTCTTGATATCAATCTAGTTTCTTATTCTAGATCCAATTCTTTGTTCTTGAAATTATTTTAATTCTAAAATGTTCTCTTTATATCTTTACTAACTTGCTATCATGCATCCGTGACAATAAGCCTCAAGTACTCTAGAATTTCTAAAATATAGCAAAATACACTAAATCCTTCATTAACCTTAAAGAAGATTTTTCTTGAACTTCAACAATGTATATTTCATAATTTAACCATCCAAAAGTATTTAAATTTTACATGAAGTATTGATGTACTCTTAACAATTATCACAATAAATTTCAATCATTCATTCATGTTGATCTTTAGATATCACTAAAATCCTAATATTAGCTTAAAACCCTTATTTACAAACACCCATGTGCTAAATTCTTCATATCTTATAAATTAGATGCTCAAATACTATAAAAATTTATTATATAATTTTTTAACATAATAATTCACGTTCTTGGAAACTTTTAGATAAAAATTCGTCTAGAAGCTTAAGATATGGCACAAATTATTACTATCAATAAAATAATCTACTTACTATCTTGAAATTAGATCTGTTATCTTCAACTTCTAATATCTCTTTTTTTCAAATTTCAAATATAATATTACATCTATACAAGATGTAGGGCTTAAAATCTCCTCTCTAATTATACCTCTTGATGTCTAAAAGCTTTGATATAACTTCTTTTATCCTCAAAAGAGTAATAGTAGATATGATTTGTATACCTTAATTTCAAGCGTCTATTTTTCTCTCATAAAAACTCTAAATTTCTAAATTTTTATATCAAAATTATAATACAAAAAATAAGATTTTTAATCTCAATATCTCATTTTCAAATACTCTCTAAAGTCACCAAAATCCTTATTCTTATCGCAAACAGCTTATTCAAAGCCTATTGGATATGACTATTGACCAATGGAGATGAAGATCTTTATCCCTTTCTTTCATTTGTCTATACCTTGCTTTCAATCCTCCAAATAAGCCTCTTAGTATTTTAATTTTTTATCTTTGGATCCCAATACCTTTTCAAGATTTTATACTAAATATATAAGTCCTATATAATTTAAATATCATAATTAAAATAAATAAAATTTCTTATACCAATTCTTTTTAATTTAATCTATTAACTATTCTAATACACATTTAGACTTAAAAAACATATTACATATTTTGACTAATTTTTACATATTATAAGTAATTACAATATGAGAATAGATATACAAGAAAGAATACAAATACCATCGTCTCCTATAGAAGTTAACAATAATGAAGAATTTGAGGCGGAAGAGGTCTTAGATTTGAGGTGATGCCAAAATAGGTTGGAATATCTTGTATATTAGTATAAATATGATATTTATAAATATACATGAAAGCCATCTAGGAATCTAACAAATACATCAATCAAAGTCAATATATTTCATTGACGACATCCATTAAAATCAAAATGAAGAAAATCTTTACTATAAAGCAAAGCAAGTTCAAGTGAAATATCTTATATCATTGTTTATTATTTCTTTGGAATTTTAGCTTTAAGAAGATAAAAAATCAATAATTGGCAAATTCAACTCAAGAGCTATCATTTGCTAACTTATTAGTCGAGATATTTTGATTATCACAACCTTCAAGACGATAGAATAGACATGAAGATCCTCAAAAATAATATGGTTTTTTTCAAATTGATGGCAAGATACAATATATTTGATATCACGACTTTGAAAGAAACTTCCAATATTTGATGATAATTTTAAAAGTAGAAACTACTTTTCATGGTGTTTCAAATATTTTCTTTGAAGGAAGTTATGAAGGCCTCAACAATGATCAAATATCATGGTGGTTCTCCCACCTTGGTATGTGTCAAGGACATACTTGTTAGAACCTTCTAGAACATTTTAGAAGTTTCCTAGAATTCTTTAGAACCTTTCAGAGCCTTCTAATATCTTCCTAGTTGGTAGAAATTACTTGAGAAGCTTCTTAGTTAGGAGAAGTTACTTGAGAAGCTCCTTAGTTGGTGAAAGCTGCTTGAGAAGCTTCCTAGTTGGTGGAAGTTGCTTGAGAAGCTCCCTAGTTGGAGGAAGCTGCTTGAGAACCTTCTTAGATAGGAGTATATATTGGAGTCCAAGCTGAAGAGTTCTTCAATCTCGACAACACATCTCTTGGAGCTCTAACTCACCTCTGTGGTGTTGTTTTTGTACTCATTTGATTAATCTAGCTCTTGCCAGTTCTTCTTGAACTTCTTATTTAGACTTCAAGTCTATATTCTGTGTCCGTGATATTAATCCAGTTCCTGCCAGTTCTTCTTGAACTTCTTATTTAGACTTCAGGTCTATAATTTGTGTCCGTGACAGTTTGTCGAGACTACTCTCACTTTGGATATCACAGCTAGTTCCTTCTTGTTGGAGTGTAGATTATCCCTCTTCTTAAAGGTACACTAGTATTTTAGAGGTTGCGGATTACCTTCCTCTAAACTCATATCTTTTCTTCTTGGAGAGAGTGGATTACCCCTCTTCTTGAAGGTCTTAAGGCGTTTTAGAGGTTGTGGAGTACCCTCTTCTAAATCAATATTTCCTCCTTGTAGAAACAATTACTTCTTTTTTCTTAGAATGGTTGGAGGTCAAGACATTAATATAAGTGAAAGTTTGGAGTCCAAGATGGACGCCATTATGAATGCTCTTGCTACGTTATTACAGAGAACTACGGTGATGGAAGGAGTCTTTGCAAGACTTCATAATGATGGAGCATCCAGAATAGCACAATCTGAGTTTCATCAACTTCAAGCTTCTACACCAGAAGAAGCAACTTTACTTGTGGTTTAACAAAAACCATTACTTCCACAATGAAAGGAACCTTGAATTAGCCTTCCAGACAAGTTTGATGGCACACGCTCCAAGTTTCGAGGTTTCATCAATCAAATCAAGTTAATAACAACTCTATAATCCGAACGTTATCTAAAGGAGGAATCACGCGTTGGATTGGTTGGAGCTTTGTTTACGGGACAAGCTCTATCCTGGTTTATTCCTCTATTTGAAAAAAGATCACCGATTTTGAACAACTTTGAGACTTTTTTGGAGGCATTTGCAGAAGCATTTGGCGAGCATGACAAGGCTCGATGGGCTACAACAAAAATTCAATCGCTACGATGTCGGGTAGAGAGAATTCGCCTTAGAAAAACGTCGGGTTCCTAGCTGCTACTAGAATTAGCAGGGAACATGAGAGGAAGCCGTGCAAGTATGTTCTATACTTACACAATATTTGTTCAAGCTTTCAAGTTATACTTGTATTATATTTGTACAAGTCTTGTACAAATATAAAGTATAAATACTTGAATAATACTTATATAATACTTATATAAATACTTATATAAATACTTATATAAAATAATATATAATCCTTAATATAATACTTATACAAATACTTATATAAATATTATATATAATACTTATAAAATACTTATATAAATACTTGATATAAATACAAGTATATATACTTGTATAAAAGGTATAAGCAAAGTATGTATGTATTCAAGTATACCTCAAAATACAACCGCATATGAGGAATACAATTTATATAACAAGCTGAAACTAAATAAATCACTAAAAATTCATCCAAAGGTCGAATCAAGCGTGCTTATAGCCTATGGAAAGCCAATAATCTATTGTAAAACATATAAAACTTTCACAAATAGATGGCTTACCGTTTAAAAGTTATGGCTAAAAGAAATAGGCACTAAAATTTCCAAGCGAATGCAAAGGCAGCAAAGCTCCTCTTCACTTCAGCCTTTGTTGTGATCACTTCCCTTCTCCAAATTAGACATGCAATAGCTTTTTAGAAAGCTCACTATATCATCTGACTTATTCTAAAATTTTGCATGCATGCCTCTCAAACTCCAGATTTTGTAGCTAGTTGATTCTACTCTTCAAACCCTAGCAACAATTTGTCCTCTTTGACACTTCACGGCTTATAAAACTTTCATCAAAACTCCAAATGTATTGATTTTTGATTTTGTAGAAAGCTTATACAAGCTACTATAAGCAACTAAAATATCAAAAAGATTGAAGAGACTGTCCGACTTGGGTGGTTGAACAAAGTCTCTGCCCCTCTTCGTCGGATGGCAGCAAACCCTTTCCCACTCTCAAGCTCACAACTTTTGCTCTCCAACTCCAAATGCTACAAGAGATGTCTTGATAGAAAGCTAGCACAATTTTCCACATTCTTTATAAATTTTACTCAGAAAGAATCGAAATCAAACTTGCAGTAGCAGCTCGAAGTTTCTGCCCCTCTTCGTCGAGTGGCAGTAAACCCTACTCTATTAAAACAAGCATGATATTTTGCTCACAAATCCAAAATAAGCAAGTGAGTAGGTTCTAGAATCCTCACAACTTGAAAAACACACTCACCAATTTTCATTATAAATGCTTGTATCTCCTTGGAGCTATCTCTCTCCAAAGTTCACCTTTCAAAACTCTCTTTTTTTCTCTCGGTCTAGCAAGAGGAGTATATCTCCCTTTCTTTCCATATTAGACTATGAGATTCCCACATGGGCAGCCAAATCCTATTGGATAGGCCTTATTCATCCCATGCTCTTCTTTCTTATCCCTCACAAGGTCCATTCTACCTCAAAAGTCAACAAGAAAGATAAAACAACCTTTATCTTTCTTCTAATTACAAAAGAGTCTATTCTAGGATATAAATAAGGTAGGAAAAAACAAATAGCCATCTTAATTTACTAACTAAGTGGCTATAATAAATCCTCTCCTTATAATATCTTCTAAAATAACATCTAGCACTCACATATGTATTAATAATAGATATAAGATATATAATATTTTTATATACTGTACATAAATGCAATATGACAACGACAAGGGACTCCCTCTGTATCAATCTATGTATCGGATTTCAGGCAATTGGCATGCGACATCAATTGGGATGAAGAAGCATTGATGAGCCAATTCTATTGGAGTCTAAGGGACGATGTGAAGGATTTGTTGTTATCTCTTCTTGATCCATGAACGCTCAACGAAGCCATTAACCAAGCTATAAAGTGTAATAACTGCCTATTTCAATGTCGCCAAGACCAACGCTCCAGACAATATACAAGTCATCACGGCGCAATTATATCGGCAAGTAGTATAAATTCACAAGCGGAGACAGAAGATATGTAGATTGATGCGGTACGTGTCAAATCTCTTACTTTAGAAGAAAAGAAGCAGCGTATGGAGAAAGGTTTGTGCTTTTATTACAGTGGAGAAGGCCATAGAGCTGGAAATTGTCCGAAGAAGCAAAATAGACGCAGCATCAAGAATAGAGGTGCGTTTGTTCAAGAAAACAAGGATGCCCAGCCACAATAGGAATCGTGCGGCTCGACAAATCAAAACTAGGTTCCTCTCTTTCTACTCAACCTGCTTGTTGTTTTACAATTCTTTTGTCTTTTGGTCGTGAAAAACTAAAAATCTTAGCCTTATTAGATTCAAAAGCATCTGCTTGTTTCTTAGACTAAGAATTTGCTAAGCGACACAAAATTCCTTTAGTACAAAAATTCAAACCTGTTCACGTAGAAGTAATAGATGGATGACCTTTATTATCTGGTAGTGTCACCCATGAATCAGAACCTATAAAAGTGACGTTTAAAGACCACAGTACTTATATTATTTTCAACATTATTAGCACCCTGTCAAATCCTATTATTCTTGGTCTTTCTTGGTTGAAAAAATATAATCCATCCATAGATTGGAAGTTGCAGAGGATAACATTTCCCATAGAACAACCTGAGGACAAGCCTGGAAGAAGACCCCAAACCAAAAAATCCTTGTTCATTGGAGCAAGAATGTTTGTAAGATTGTGCAAAGAAGGCACACCATTGGTCATTTATGCGGCTCCAACTAGTGGAGAGCAGATTTCAACAGCAGGAATACCAAAACAATACAAGGATTTTCAAGATGTGTTCCAAAAGCAAAATGCTGACATGCTACCAGAACATCGACCATATGATTGTACCATAGAATTGCAAGAAGGAGCACAACTATCTTTTGGCCCAATCCACAACCTATCGCAGACGGAGTTGGCTGAGTTGTGGAAATACATTGACGAGAACCTAGCCAAGAACTTCATTTGTCATTCAAAATTGCTAGCTAGGGCACCAATCTTATTTGTGAAGAAGAAGGATGGCTCACTACGGATGTGCGTGGACTATCGAGGTTTCAACAAGGTAACAAAGAAGAATCGCTATTCATTACCTTTGATCTCTAGTCTTCTGGAACAACTTGGACATGCAAAGTTCTTTACAAAGATTGATCTAAGGGGAGCTTACAATCTTGTGTGAATCAAAGAAGGAGATGAATGGAAGACAGCTTTTCGTACAAGGTATGGTCATTTTGAATATAATGTCATGCCATTTGGTCTTACCAATGCTTCGGCGGTTTTTCAACACATGATGAACGATATTTTTTGAGAATATGCAGACGATTTTGTTGTCATTTATCTAGATGATATCTTGATATTTTCTGAGAATGAAGAAAAGTATAAGAAGCACGTTTGTTTGGTACTTGAAAAACTACGCAAGCGATGTCGTATGTCGTGAAGTCTTGCTTGAGAATGCTCCGAGCACCTGGCTGTGGAAGATAAAAAAGAAATATGCAACAAAACTAATCCTAATCTCTCTAATCAATTTCTAAATAATCTTTAATCAAATCTTAATTAAACCCTAAAATAAACCCTAACTAAACCCTAGTCAATCCTGGTCAAATCCTAAAACAAATTCTAATTAAACCCTAGTCGAATCTTAACCAAACCCTAAGAAAATCCTAAGGTAGTTTTAGAATCTCAATAACTACCAAATAAATCATTGATCTTGATTGAAATTTTTCACACACCTTACTAATTAAGTTGAAAACAAGCACATTAAGTTTCAAAAAAATCTAACTTCACAAAAAGAAGAAAAACCCATAAATTTGCATAGGTGACGGCCGGCCTCCTTCTCCAATCTTAATGCTAATATTCCAGTACCTAAATCTCCCTTTCACACCGTTCAATTGCTCTCAAATTTTGTATGTGCATAGAAAAACAAGTCTACTACCCACACACACAAATTTCACTCCAATCCAACTAGCAAATTGCTCAAGATCTCAAAAACCCCAACTGATCTTCAAAGCTTAATTCCTGAGACCTTGACCTACTTAAACCTCAATTACATACAATTAAACTATTAGATTGAGTTTAAATTCACAGCACACATTAACAACAACAATATCCAAAAATCCACAAATTTCCAGCTATAGATCTGCTGCAAAGCTTCTGGAATTGCCTAAACCATCAACCCTATTTTATTTCACAAAATCTCAAGTAGCCGAAATAAATCCTGACTTTGCAAAGCTCTTACAAAGTCATTTCTAATCCAAATCACTCCCAACCAAATCTTGTGCAAAATCTCTTAAGTCTTCTTTCCAATCCCATCTTTTGATCTGCCAAAAGACTCTTGATTTGCCCTAGGCAGCCGTTTTAGTAGCCAAAGGTCTGATTTTGACCCTGTCCTACAAACGGCCAACCCTTGGGTATCCATCTAATCTATCCTAGGGATTTTATAGCCTGACCCTACCTTCAACTTAACCCTAATGTCAATCATGCTAGTGATTTATCCTTTTTACTATATTTTTACTATTTTATGGCCTTTCTAAGATAATAAAAGAATTACTACAACCTAGAAGGTAAAATTGCTAACTAATTCTTATCTACTAGCTATTAAGTGAAGAAAATAAACTAAGAGACTCTCATAAAAACCTTATTAAAATATGTTGAATTTTTGTTGAACTAAGATAATAGAATATTAATTGAAAAATCATTTTTAGTCATAATTTCACTATATAATCGTGTCACAACATGACATCCACCCCCTCTAAACCTGTGCATCCTCTGGTATGCGCCAATATTCTATAGCCAATTATCCCTTTTACCAATGCCAATGTTTCTATTTACTGCACATGTGCAAGTAGATTGAAAATATCTTCTTTTGTACATGACCGAACCATTGGCGAAGTACAAATTTTGAAATAAAAAGACTTAATTGAAACTTCATCTGCTTAGCCACATACATCTTGTTTACATCTTCTGTCTTGTTCTTTTGATTCCAACCTCCATTTAAGATATCCATGTAATCTTTAAATCCATTTCCAATGTCCTTATATTTGAAGATTTTTAGATTTTCAACCTTTGAATTCTTACTGCATGATGAACCTTTTTCTTATCCAAATCCAATTGTGCCCCCAATACATTTGCATTATCCATATAACCTGGATCTTGGTCCAAAAGATTAGTACTCATAGTTGACTTGATTAAAGTCATTGACTTAGTACCCTTACTTTTGATTCCATAATCTTCCTTTGCCACATAATTTTGTGAAACATCTATCATTTCTTTTTGAATGTATCCTTGTAAAACATCCTTCATTTCTTCTTGTATGCATCCTTGTGAAACATCATAACCTTGTATAATTTCATAACTTCCTTTGTAATAATCATGTGAAAATTCAAAATTTCTTTTATCCAATCCATATGTGGTTTCATAGCCATATACAATTTGATTTTCATTATCATATTCATGTATAATTGTACCACTTTTTATATCAGAATGTTGTGAATTTATACAATCTTTATGATTATAACCTTGAATAGATCCATAATCCATCTCATGTGAAGGTTCAACTTTAAATTTTTCAATATAATCCAAAGTATTAGATAAAGCATCCTCACCTCCTTCAAATATAGAAAATCTCTTTTTATCATTAAGAAATGTTCCATCCAATTTACCATCACCAACTTGCACAAACTTACTCAATGTAGAATAGCCATAGCTTTCATCTTCATTGTTGTTAGTGTCTAAATCCTTGAGCTCCATATTGCCTTCAAATTTTTGGATATCTTGGCCTTCCATACTAATAGTTTGAATAAAATCTTTGTTCTCTCCTTCACCGCTCTCAATATAAGATCCAATTTCTTTCATTTACAAAGAATTGGCTCTTCCTTTGAAGTCCTCCTGTTGCTCTTCTATTTCTCTTTTTTCAAGATTAATCTCTTGTATTGATAAAGATGATATAGAAGCCAAAGTAGAAGATTTCTTAGGCCATACTGCAACTCCTTTAGCTTGTGCCCTTTGTTGCTTTGCTAAAACAATCACCGCTTCTTTCAATTCCTCCCAATTATTGGTACAATCACTCTCCGTAGACTCATCTGTAAGAAGTATGAAAAGCTTGTCTCCCAAGGCATCATCAAGACTATTTAAAAACAAGTCTACCTTTAGAACATCCAATGATTGTCTCTCTGAGGATGAAAGTTGATAAAACCTCTTTTCAAATTCTTTCAAAAATTCATAAAGATCCATATGCATGCCTGGTTGTAAATTTATCCAATCCAAAAACTTTCGCTTGGTAATCCTATCCTCATTTGTATCAATAAATTCATCTTTCAAAAGTTCTTGAAATTTTGACCATGTCTCTACACCCCCTTCAAGTAATCTTTTCACTTTGTTATGAATCCTAGGTTCAATAGCCAAATAGAAGCTTGAAATCATCTTTGCCTCAGGAATTTGGCATGCCTCCATCTCACATGTATAAACTTGTAAAAACTTAGTGATGTTGCATCCTTCAAACCTTCCAAATTTGTTGATGATTCCTTGCAATGCCTTTATGATATCCCTTTCAATTGCTTGTATCTTTTGTTGCTCTTCCATGAAAATACAAAAAGCCTTAAAATACTCATTAACATTTGATCCATCCAAAATATTCAATCTATCCAAAACATCTTCTATTTTGTTCTATAATGTTCAAAATTGTCCCTTGAAATGCTCCAATAAATAACTTATGATACTTCAAAATGCTCCAAGATGCCTATGAAGCCATATAATGTTCCATGATAATTCAAATGCTATTTTTGTTTTGAAAGATATTTTCCAAAGCTCAAAGCTTCAAAAAGCTTCAAAATCAATCATCTTGCCATTTTGTCCTCCTTTGCTACCTCCACTTGTTGCTCTACTTGCAACTCCACTAGAAGCCCCATCCATAGCTCCACCAAAAATATATAACTCACCCAAAGATCTTGATGACACATCCTCCATTTTAATTCACAATATTCAAAAATTTCTTTTAAAGCATTCTAATAAATACCTTATGATACTTCAAAATCCTCCAAGACGTCTATAAAGCACTATGATACTCCTTGATAATCCAAATGCCCCCTTTTCTTCTTTTTTTTTTTTTTTTTTTTTAGAGATATTCTTTAAAGTTCAAAGCTTTTAAAAAGCTTCAATAATCAACCCTCTTGCCATCTTGTCTTCCTTTGCTACCTCCCTTTGTTGCTCCACTTGCAACTCTACTAGAAACTCCAATTGATGCACCATCCATAATTCCTTTTTCAACTCTCTTATCTTCCTTCTCCATAAGTCAAATAAATCAAAAATATCCCAATAATCTTCCACCTCAAGCTTTTACTCCAATTGAAGTACCATCCATAAATCTTTCTTCAACTTTCTTGCCTTCCTTCTCCATAAGTCAAATAAATCCAATAAAATCTAAATAATCTTCTACCTCAAGCTTTTCACTCCAATTTAAGCACCATCTATAAATCTTCCTTCAACTATCTTGCCTTTCTTCTCCATAAGTCAAATAAATCAAAAAAATCCCAATAATCTTACACCTCAAGCTTTTCATGTCAGGTTCACCAAATTATGTCGTATGTCGTGAAGTCTTGCTTGAGAATGCTCCGGGCACCTGGCTGTGGAAGATAAAAAAGAAATATGTAACAAAACTAGTCCTAACCTCTCTAATCAATTTCTAAATAATCTTTAATCAAACCTTAATTAAATCCTAAAATAAACCCTAACTAAATCCTAATCAATCTCGGTCAAACCCTAAAACAAACCCTAATTAAACCCTAGTCGAATCTTAACCAAACCCTAAGAAAATGCTAAGGTAGTTTTAGAATCTCAATAACTATCAAATAAATCATTGATCTTGATTGAAATTTTTCACACACCTTATTAATTAAGTTGAAAACAAGCACATTAAGTTTGAAGAAGATCTAACTTCACAAAAAGAAGAAAAACCCATAAATTTGCATAGGTGACGGCCGGCCTCCTTCTCCAATCTTAATGCTAATATTCCAGTACCTAAATCTCCCTTTCACACCATTCAATTGCTCTCAAATTTTGTATGTGCATAGGAAAACAAGTCTACTACCCATACACACAAATTTCACTCCAATCCAACTAGCAGATTGCTCAAGATCTCAAAAACCCCAACTGACCTTTAAAGCTTAATTCCCAAGACCTTGACCTACTTAAACCTCAATTACATACAATTAAACTGTTAGATTGAGTTTAAATTCACAGCACACATTAACAACAACAATACCCAAAAACCCACAAATTTCCAGCCGTAGATATACTGCAAAGCTTCTGGAATTGCCTAAACCATCAATCCTATTTTATTTCACAAAATCTCAAGTAGCCGAAATAAACTCTGACTTTGCAAAGCTCTTACAAAGTCATTTCTAATCCAAATCACTCCCAACCAAATCCTATGCAAAACCTCTTAAGTCTTCTTTCTAACCCCATTTTTTGATCTGCCAAAAGACTCTTGATTTGCCCTAGGCAGCCGTTTTAGTAGCCAAAGGTCTGATTTTGACCCTGTCCTACAAACGGCCAACCCTTGGGTATCCATCTAACCTATCCTAGGGATTTTATAGCCTGACCCTACCTTCAACTTAACCCTAATGTCAATCATGCTAGTGATTTATCCTTTTTACTATATTTTTATTATTTTATGGCCTTTCTAAGATAATAAAAGAATTACTACAACCTAGAAGGTAAAATTGCTAACTAATTCTTATCTACTAGCTATTAAGTGAAGAAAATAAACTAAGAGACTCTTATAAAAACCTTATTAAAATATGTTGAATTTTTGTTGAACTAAGATAATAGAGTATTAATTGAAAAATCATTTTTAGTCATAATTTCACTATATAATCGTGTCACAACACGACAGCGAGGACTCTACGCCAAGTTGGAGAAGTGCTTTTTTCACCAAACTGAGATGGAGTTTTTAGGATTTATTGCGACTACGGAAGGCTTGAAGATGGATCCCAAGAAGGTGGAAGTAATTGTGTCCTGGGAAGTTCCAAAGATGATTAGAGACGTACAATGTTTTCTTGGCTTTGCTAACTTCTATCGGATCTTCATCAAGAATTATTCTCAAGTTGCTGCTCTACTCACTCGATTAACATGTAAGGATAAGCTGGAATGGGGACCTCTAGTAGAAAAAGCATTTCAAAATCTTAAAACGGCATTTAGTAAGGTTCCAATCTTGATACATCCAAACTTTACAAAGGCTTTCTATTTGGAAACCGATGCTTTGGATTTTGCTTTAGGAGCCGTACTTTCACAGATGGGCATCGACAATAAGCTTCATCCGATTGCATTCTATTCACGAAAGTTTTCTGCGATTGAGATAAACTACGAGATTCATGATAAAGAACTCCTTGCTATAGTAGATTCTTTCCAAGAGTGGCGTCACTTCCTTGAAGGAGCTGCGCATCCGGTGAGCGTATATACGAATCACAAGAATCTAAAATATTTCATGTCTACTTGGGTTCTAAACTGTCGTCAAGCTCGATGGAATATGTTGCTATCTAGATTTGACTTTGTTATTACTTATCGGCCTGGAAAGCAGCAAGGACTATCCGATGCCTTATCAAGAAGATCATATCTTGCGCCGAAGATTGGAGAAGTAGCGCTTGATCAACAGTGTACGACATTATTAAAGCCAGAGCAATTCAGGATTTGTGCTGCTGTGGTGCCAATTGATGTTGACTTCCTCAACCAGGTACATGCTGCAACCATTGAAGATTCAATAGCCCTTGATATTAAGCAGCGTATCAATGATGACAAGTTCAAGGTTGAAAGATATTTTTTATACTTTGAGGAGCAATTGTATATCCTAAAAGGGCTAGCACGACTTTGAGTCCTTCAATCTCATCATGACTTTCCAGCTGCGGGACATTTCGGATTCAACAAGGCCTTGGAACTCATTTCCTGAGATTTCTGGTGGCCCGAAATGTGGAAGGATGTGAAGAATTTTGTCCTCTCTTGTGACATTTGTTCAAGATCCAAGAACCCTCGACATCGCCCTTATGGACTTCTACAACCATTGCCTATTCCGTGTCGTCCATGGTCTTCAGTTTCCATGGACTTTATTACAGATCTGCCGCCATCAAATTCATTTGACAGCATCTTTGTTGTGGAGGATTGACTTACAAAGATGGCACATTTTATCCCTTGCAAGAAGACATCGTCAAGCGAAGATACAGCAAGGCTCTTCCTTGATAATGTATATTGATATTATGGTCTATCAGATGATATCGTGTCGGATCGAGGAACCCAATTTGTATCAAAGTTTTGGAGATCTTTTTTTAAAATATTGAAGGTGGGCGTCAAAGCTTTCTTGACATTCATCTCAATGGCCAAAGCGAGCGAATTGAATCAAATTTTTGGAGCGATGTTGCTGATACGACATCAACTATCAGCCGAATGATTGAATGACACATATCTACCGCTAGCAATTTGCATATAAGCAAAGACACCGTGGGTCATTCCATCACAAACCTTTTTCAACACTGAATTTTCATCTAAAGCTTGATCTATTGAATCCGTCAGCAAATAACAACCCAGCAGTTGAAGGATTGGTGCAGTAGCTATCGGAGCTTCAAACCACATTGAAGCTTCAATTGCAAATTGCCCAAGAATCTTACAAAGCATCCGCGGATAAATTTTGGAATTAGGCACCTAATTTTAAGATTGGAGATAAAATATGGCTGCTTCAACGGAAGAGCCAAGAAGATGTCAAGACCAAGCGGCCATGTGATAAGTTGGACTACCGGAGATTGGGACCATTTGTTATCCAAAAGCAAATCAATCCTATGGTGTACCACTTAGAGTTACCAACTCCTATGAAAATACACCCTGTCTTTCATGTTTCTCTGTTAGAGCCTTATCGAGAATCATCTTTTCTTAGAAGAGTGTAATGTCTGCCACCTAATATAGAAATTAAAAACAACAAAGAATATGAGGTGGAAAGGATACTAGATTCACGGCGAAGATGGAATAAATTAGAGTACTTTGTGCATTAAAGCGGCTACGATATTAATGAAAGAACATGGGAATTAGCCAAAAATCTTGCCAATGCATCACGAAAGATACGGAAATTCCATCGACGATATCCTAACAAACCAAAAGCTGGTCATTAACAAAGCGTGAAGATGAAGCCTTCTCTGGAGAAATGAATAAAAAAGGGATCCAGGTCTCATCAAAACATAACTTGTTCTATTTTGTAGTATCAAGATAACTAATATCAAGGTGTATTTAGATATGGCTAGTGAGAATGTAGATACTGTACTAGTAGTACCATCTCAACCGAGTAGCTCAAGACGTCGACCTCGAGATGAAGAATTAGAAGAGCCAACAAGATGTCAAAGAATACCAAGCAGCAGGTCACTTGTAATTGTCTTTGAAGTTGAACCAGCTCATGCAAGTAATGGCGAAGCGATATTTTCAGGTCGTTTCTACAATGAAGATACAGAAGTTCAAGCATGGTCTCAAGTGGAAGGTATTGGTCATTATCGGTGGCTACAAGGATCCATAAATCATCTACCTTGTGAACGACAGCTAGAGTATATTGCAAAGACTATGCAACAAATTTTTAATTTCCTACATTTGTGAGTATACATCTCAAATGGCTTCTCGAAGACCTCGAAGCTAGAAGAGGAGGTGATGTCAAGGACATACTTGTTAGAACCTTCTAGAATATTCTAGAAATTTCCTAGAACTCTTTAGAACCTTTCAGAGCCTTCTAATATCTTCCTAGTTGGTAGAAGTTGCTTGAGAAGCTTCTTAGTTAGTAGAAGTTATTTGAGAAGCTCCTTAGTTGGTGGAAGCTGCTTGAGAAGCTTCTTAGTTGGTGGAAGTTGCTTGAGAAGCTCCCTAGTTGGAGGAAGCTGCTTGAGAACCTTCTTAGGTAGGAGTATATATTGGAGTCGAGGCTGAAGAGTTCTTCAGTCTCGACAACACATCTCTTGGAGCTCTAGCTCACCTCTCTAGTGTTGTTTTTGTACTCATTTGATTAATCTAGCTCTTACCAGTTCTTCTTGAACTTCTTGTTTAGACTTCAAGTCTATATTCTATGTCCGTGATATTAATCCAGTTCCTGCCAGTTCTTCTTGAACTTCTTATTTAGACTTCAGGTCTATAATTTGTGTCCGAGACAGTATGGGATACTATTAATGGCTAAGAAGATCTATCAACTACCTTCAAAAGAAACAAAGATCAAAATATGTGACAAATATAATTTGATACATTTTAGATTTTTTTAATATATAATCACTATTTCTTGTGGAACTCATCTTTAAAAAGAGAGATAATGTCATAGACATAAGATTTACTTTAATAGTTATTTAAATAATATAAATATATATAAATAAATAAAAATTAATTAATTTAATAATATCTTATAGAAAAGCTTCTTAGAGGCTTTATAGATATGGTTTTATCTTTATTCATATCTATAGGTGATTGGTAGGTTAAAAACTTAGCCAACAAATTAGCTACATGTCACGTATGTTGATAGCTTGTGGAATAAGCTAATTACGTGGCATATATATAGGAAACTTGTCTTGTAAATTTTACACATGTCTTACAAATTGGACATGTATTATAAATTCTATAGAACATCGCTATGTAGCCATTAGATAGATAGTATATATAGAGATAAGAGTGAAACTTTTTTCACTCTTGTCAATGTCTTTTTTATTTCTAGTCTGATTTCAAGAATCTTTATTCTTCTTGTCTTTAGCAATAGTCATTCTAGTTTAATATTATACCATCTTTGAGTGATTCTTTACTTTTTTCAAGTAACACAAGAATATTTTGATATTTTGATTGTTTGTGTTTCATATCCTTGACATACAATTATATCACATTATTACTCATCAATTTACAAATTCTATACTTCTCTTAAAAATAATTTTAAAATAATTTTTTGATATGATACATGCAATTATATTTAGAAATTATAATATACTTATATAATACATCCATCCATCCAATAACTTATTTTTCTTTCATTCAAATAGATTCAAGTCATTAATATTATTTTTTCACCTCTTCTTATTATTTGCCACTTAATATCAAAAGAAAAACCTAACTCCCTTAATATGTAGCATGTACAAATGCAAGGCATGTTATGATCCTGAAATCAAGCCTAGATAATTCATGTAGTACATATGCCTAGCAATCTCAAATTAATACCATGAACATGATAAATCTAAACCCAATTTAGGTGCTTATTTAATCCAATGGCTGTATCTGCATATGTTGCAAAAGATTGGATCCATTAATCACTATCAAATCCTTGATTTACATTGTGTTGAAAAGAACAAAAACTTCTCCTTCAGAAACCCAAAACAAATCTGTTAGTGCAAAAGATAAAGTTCATTGCATTCTGAGGGGCTCACTAAAGAGTACTAGCAGCTACTTTCCAGAACCAAATCATGCAGTTAGATCGGGACTCCAACGTACCCCTTGAGTAGCATAAGAGTTCTTAAAAACCTTGGGTATAAAGTGTAGAACTACAAAATATCTAGAAGGTGCCAAATCTTAAGATTGTACGAAGTGATCGATCATACACAAGAGGTAGCTAACATAAGCTTGTTTCACACAGTTCCACGTTAAGATACCTGAAAGAAACCACATAACAAGTAGAGCAAACTTTTGAATAAATAGTTCGGTCCGAAGCATCTTACTTGAAGGAGAAGTATCAATAGGCTTTTGCAAATTAGGGGTAATGCAATCAGGTGCAGCAGGTTCCTCGTAAGCCTCTCGAGCAACACCGTAACCTATTAGATCTGGATGCTGCATACATTAACGTCAAACCAATTATCTCATACAAGAAGTTTCCAGTTATTATTAAGATTCTTTGTAAGGCTTAACCTCTCAAGTTCTGCAAAATAATCAGTAGTTGGTTTCTTTGCTCTTGAGAGTACACGGAAGAGCTCAGACATCATAATTGGAGCTTAGCATATAAGACTGCACAGATCTACCAATTGAGCCACATACACTAGCTAAAATAGGGCTTTCCAGATCGAACCTGTAATTCCTTCTTCAAACGGTGACAGTGTTATGTAGTTAGTTTAAATCATAATTTCGAGTGGCCTGCTTTCAAGAATCTGAAAGGTCTGCTGATTTTCATGTTTTCCTCGGTTGCTCAAGTGAGCAGGCTCCATAACTCAATGTGGCATGAAGTTAAAAATGCCGGTCCAAATCTTAATAATGCTTATGGAATATTTGTCTGACGCAAAGATGTTACCATTTACAGAACGACAAGCATACCCATAACCATCAACAAATTGCAATATCAGGCAACCCTAACTTTGAAACGTTACATGATCTGACACGTTAAAATGACTTCCAGAGAATGCAGAATAGACACCAACATCCAATTCCAAAACAAACAAAAAAAAATCTTTTCATCTTTCAAAACAGAAGCGTCAGCTCACATACCCGGAGATTGAAGGCAACAAAATTTATTACCACAACAAAATGCCAAGTCCAATTACTTGACAGAAAGCTCCAGGTACGAAAATTCCGCACATGCGCAAAAATTCCAACTCGATTACACGTCGTCGACGAAACGCACACCAGCAGATGGTTGCAGAGCAGGAACTCTTCGCACTCCATCAGGATGGGAATTGAATCTCGCAACTCTCTTACCGCGGAGGGTGAGGATAATATGGTTTCAGTCTGTCCGTCATCTGTTAGGTCTGGATTTGGAGATATATCGTCTCCTCTTCACCATCAATGACGTGTTAGCAAAATGCACGTTGGTTGCGTGACAAATGTACAGGCAGACTGGAAGAAGAATGTCTTTTTTTTCGATGTGGATTTGGAATCAACACAAAACAAAAGTTAACGTTCCACCAAACCTGGTTCTATTCTTTCCAGAGACCCTCAGCAATAAGCTTTCACTTGATTGCTCATATGTCGTTTGTAAACCTGGATGTGCGTGATGTCGCATACCTGAACCAGTAACTGCCAAAACGGCAGAGCACACAGCACTCAAACCATTTCACCTTAAGTACTCTGGTTCCTCTTCTCAATCGCTTGTGTGCTTTGTGCTCCGGCAACTGCACGACGATCTCCCAATAATGACGATCACAACCGACTCTATTCTCAGGACGTATGTCATCCCCTTCAATAGTAGATTACATTGAAGGGGCTGCGGCGGGGTCCAGTTGGCATCAGCATCCCTAGAAAGTTTGTATCTGATAAAATTAATCTGT